>RJWH01009346.1:0-23322 GCA_004363575.1 Solenodon paradoxus | reverse complement strand
AGGAGATGGATGGTGGGTGTTAACTCGCAGTTCCCAGCACGACATTTGCCATCAGTAATAAACCGGTCCAGCCCAGCAGCTCTGCGTCCTTGTTTGACGGGCTGTCTGAAGCACAGGGCTGCAGAGCAGGGGCCTCTCGACTGTCCTCTGCGTCTGCCCACTGATTTACGAAGAGCGCTTCTTTCTGTCCTAACCCAGACCGTCACGTTTACGTTTTGTCCGTTTGATGTGCACACACAGTATTCTGTGTAAGAGGAACTGTGTGATCCTCGAGTGTCTGGAATCTGTCTTTTTTTGTGAGCCACTGCTCACATCTTGGTCCCCTTAGCAGCCGGCAGGTGGTCTTTCAGCGAACTGTGTGAGTTCTCTGTGGTTTAAAGAGGTGACGCCTTGGTGCCATTAATGTCTATTTCACGTGTGCTCTGCCTTTTATTTTGATGGATGGTATTTTTATAACATCCTGAATAGTTTCCCTTTTGAGCTCAGAACTTGTGTGTTGTAATTATACACACATGTGTAATTATGAATACATTTTCGATATGCTATATTGGTGTATGGAATTAGACACGTGGTGTATAGTTCTGTATTAGATGGCAGACGAACAGATACAGGACTGTCTCCTGGCACCATTTGATTCCCCCGCCGTGGCCGCCAGTGTGTGTTGGGCTCGCCCCCCGTGCCCGCCCCCCGTGCCCGCGCCCGCCCCCCGTGCCCGCGCCCGCCCCCCGTGCCCGCGCCCACCCCCCGTGCCCGCGCACGCCCCCGTGACACAGCTCCCGTGGAGGACGCGGGCGTGTGTCTGACGCCCAGGCTGAGTGGGCGCGGGTCATGGGGTGAGCCTGTGAGCCACAAACTTTAATTACATCATAAAACGAAGCTTCCCTCCCCTCTCTCTGCCGAAACCCCCGCATGTTCAGCCTCTTGCCAGCGCTCCTTTTATCCCCTCTGCCTATTTACCATTCTTTACAGAACCCCCTCTCCCAGGCCTGCTGCCTCTATTGGTCTTGCTCTGTCCACCTTTCCTTACTTAGTTTACCTTGCAATTAAAAGAAGATGTAATGCCAGACACTTCTGTAAAACAGACAAACAAACAAAAACCAGTAGAGACAGAAGCAAAGAACCCTTGAGACCAGAAAAAAGAATGTCCCTTCTTCTGGAACGGGCTCCATCACTCTCATCCGGGCTGTGTCTGGATGCTGGTTACCTGCTTCCAAGTGCCCGTAAGAGTCTTAAGATCCGAGCCCTGGGCAGACCCCGGAGTCTGCTTCACATCCAGATGCCTGCTGGCCTGCTGGGGGGCTCCCTGCTTTACAGCCCGCTTGCCCGTTTGGAGGATCCTGGGGGGCTCTCTTTGTGCTCCGCCCAGCCCCTCACCCTGCAGTCTGCAGAGGGCCCAGAGCCCCAGGGCGTCCCCTCGGAGCCCCCAGCTCGGCCTCTGGGATGTGCTGCTCCCACCGGCCACAGTCCCTGTTGCGTCAGACAGGTCCCGTGGCTCAGGCGCCAGGCCCCCACTGTGTGCGCCACTTCCACACCCACTTTCCCACATGTGAGGCCCGTGAGGATGGCGGGCCCGTCACCCGGCCCACGCGTGGCTACTAAATCGTTGGTTGTTTTCTTCTTGTTCTCCTTCTCGATCGAATTTACTTCTCTTCGCATTGCTCCACAAGGGGAAGGCACCGTGGGTCTCTTCCCGCCGCCGAATGGCTCATCCTTCCTGGAATCTAGTTCTTTGCACCCTAGTTCTCTGATGAGCTTTCAAAACGCTGTCTTATTTTCTTTTTTAGCTGTTCGAGGAGAGTGACGTGTGTTGTGACTCTACCCTACATGGATGTAGAAAATTTTATCGAATTGCCCTCTGGAAAGATGGTAACAGTTTGTCTCCCCACTGGCAGACTGTGCGCCTTTGGTTACAGCTTTCATTTGAAATCGCAGAACTGGCGGTAGGTCTGTGAAATAAAAAGTCCTTCAGCTCATTTCAGGGAGTTTCAGAATCAGTCTTCTCTGATCTTTTAAAGAAGGATTACTGGTTGAAAGAGAAGGCTTCTTGGAAAGCAACTAAAAATGTGCCCAAAAGTCTGAGGGTTTCAAGACCGAGACAGATGCCAACAGGCAGGGCCCCAGTCACGCCGGCGAGGCCTTTTGCGCTGGTGCTTTCTGACCTGGGACCAGGCAGCAGTTCCCTGGGGCTCAGCTGCTTCTGAGATTCTGAGCGACACTGGAGAGGGGAGCAGGGAGCACTCATCTCAGGCGGGAGACCGAAGCCCGTCTTCACCCGTCCCGTCCTCCTCCCCCAGGCAGGTCTGCTGGGCCCTGCAGGTGGTCGGCTGCCGACCCTGCCCTCCGCCTAAGTGCGGTCAGTGTGCGCCTGCCCCCTGCTCTTTCTGGACCCATGTGGAGGGCGTTGGGAGCAGGAGCTGGCCTCACCACCCAGGGCTGCCCGGAGCTCCAGCTCGCGGGCTCTCCTCTTTACCCGGTTCCTCCAGGCAGCGCCAGCAACTGTCCGGTTTTCTCCTGCCCGGTTTTCTCCTGCCCGCTAACCATTCGGTCTAGCAGCACGGCCATGTCCACTGTTTCTAGATCTGCTGTAGAATCTCCCTCCCTCCCTGACGTCGGCAGTTCCTGCCCATCTCACCTGACACGCCCTTTACCGCACGGGGTAGCTGAATGGGTTCGTGGCACTTTTCCCGTTAAGGACACTGTTACTCCAGCCTCCTGGCTGGCTGATGCTACCACTCTGGCGGAGCCTGTCAGTCTGCGGCGAGGACGGCCCTGGCCACTCTCCCCCGCCCTGTGGCTCCGAAGTGTCGCTGTGACCCTCACTGCCTTCTCCCGTCACTGTGGCGTCGGTTTGCTCGAGTTCCTTGTCATAGTCTCCCTGCAGAGTCTAAGCTGTGCAAGAGCCCGCATCTCCCGTCTTGCTCCCCGGTGCCTTGGTGCCTCAGTGCCTCGGGTGGCGTCTGGAGAGTGATCAGTGCTCAGTCCCTGTTACATTCGTTTAAATGAGAGATGCAGCAGGAATGAGGGCGAGCAGAGACAGAGGCATGAAGAGAGAGGAGGAAGAAACATTTCTTTTATTTATTTAGTTGTCCATCTTGGTTATTCCTTTCTGATCTGGGACGTGAACCTGGGTCCTCGGGATGTATGTGGATTGTAATGGCTGAAGGCAGCAGACCTAACCGTTACTCCCCCAGGGCACACCTCAGTATTTTGTGAATGAATAAAGTTTGCTTCCTTCAAAGTCCATGCTCCGGTGCGCCTTGGCAGAGCGAGTTACGTCAATCACCGACAAGGGACACAGTCCACATGCCCCTGGGTTCGAGTCCCAGGCCTGGGGGCAAGTAACCATGGGAATAACTCAATAAAAACAGAATGACAATAAAGATGCTTCCTCCTCTCCCTTGCTGCCTGCCTACTTGCCGTCATCCCTGCCTGCACTTGCCTTTGGAAAAACGAAGAGTCACTGCCCCCCTGGGGCTTCCACATGGCTGTGTCCCACTCCTGCGTTGCCGGTGCCACCTCTTCTGACCTCTGGATTGTGCAATCCATTTCAAATGGACAGACCCACTCGGAGATCCCAAGCAGAGCTCCTGAGGGTGTTGACAAAGGCCTCCCTCCTCTGTCCTGGCATCAGTTGCGGGGCACCCCACACCCCAGACACGCACCCAAACCCATAGGCTGGAAGCAGCACAGACCTGCGGCTGGACCCTGGCTTGCTCTCTACCGGGAGGCTCAGTGGGGAGCACACAGCCAGGCTGCGTGAACCAGGGACTTGGCTGTGGGGGCTGGTCCCTCTGAAGGTCGACTCCTCGAATGGCAGGCAGTTGACGCTGGTGCCTGGCTGGCCCTCAGCCTGTGCTGCCGCAGCGCCCCCAACACGTGGCCCCCTGTGACGACACCACTGCTCACAGCATGGTGACGGGCTGTGAGCCTCGCCAGAGGCCCAGGTGGAAGCTGTCTTGCCTTTGTGACCATGCCTCGGCCGTCACATGGCATCCACCCTGCTGCAGTCACACCCTGCCCAGATTCAGGAGGGAGCAGGCGCCCGCCCCCCCGCCCCTGCCTGTACGAGCAGAGAGCAGAGTGTGAGCCTGATGCTATGAGACAAGCCTCTGTGACGACGATCTTGGAGAATGCCACCTGCACCTCTTCCAGTGTCCCTTTCTCAGTGAAGCATGTCCCCGCGCCCTGGCTGCCTCGCTCAGCTCGGAAGAGCACTTTCTACCCCGACCAGATGTAGGGGGAGACTCCATGAAAGCTGCCTGAGCGTGTGTCTCATCTGCCCGTCTCCTTCCCCGCCTGACACCAGTTTAAGAGTGGCAGATGCCGTGGTCTCTGTGAAGACCCTACCACAGCCCCCGGAGCGAGAGCAAAAACCTGGGACAGGGCGGCTCCTGCTGATCCTCCTCTCTGGACCATCCCCCCTTGGCTGAGCCAGCTGTCCCCCACCGCACCCCACGCCAGCCCCCTCTCACTGGGGAGCACTACGCTGCTGTGGGAATGTCAATGCTCCCCTCTCAGCAGCTGTTTCTGCGAACTTCTACCCTGTCACCCCAACCAACCCCCTCTTTCCTGGGCCCCCAGGGTGTCCACTTAGAGTCTCTGCCCCCAGAAGGCTGACCTCCGCCCCTGGCCCCCAGCGTAGACCCGGTGTGTGTCCGGGGAGGTGAGAATCGGGAGGTGGCAGGAGCAGCCCCTGGAAGGACTGAAGGGTCCCCAGGACCCGACATGCTACGGCTCATGAAGTTAGGACACTTAGCAGCCCCCAGCCCTGGGTTCTCTGTCTGACCCCGCAAATCAGGAGATGTGAGGACATCCCCATGTGCACTCTGGGTGCGTGTCTCTCGGCCCAGGTCACCCCAGGACGAAGACCATCCCTGTTCCCATGCTGGAGAGCTCGACAGCTTGACAAGAAATTCTCATCTGAAGGGAAGTTACTAGTCGGCCTTCCCTACCCAGCTTCTGCCTGTGAATCATTTTCTAGGGGACGGGGTCATGTTGAAAACGTTTAGCACACACCCAGCACTGACTGTTAGACAGAGCTACTGGGTAAATAAGGTCGCCAAGCCTTGGCAGCCTCATCAATAAATATGAGGTTGAATGAGCTACCATTATTCTAAGCCTCTTTCCCCAGCAGATTATAAAACATCACGATGGACAGTCACGTCCTCACGCCGATGACCCTGGTGGGCACCCGAGTTGATGTGTAGCTGCCGTGTTTACTGTTTCCTCTCAGACACGGGGAGGCAGACCTGGCGTGTAGGAGCCAGCTCTCCTTTGGTGACACGCGGGACCTAGACACTGCAGGGGGACACATTCCTCTCCCTCCCGGCAAGTGCGGGCCCTGAGAACTTAGCTGCAGCCTCTGAACGTGCTCGTGTTCCCTGCTCATGTCCGGTCGGTTCTCATCTCCTCCTGGTCTTAGCAAAGGAAATGACCTAGATTTAAGTAATTACATGTGTCCCCTCCAGAGTTGGCAAGGGGATGAAAAGCGAGCATGACATATTAAAGGTCTGAAAACATATCAATTCCCAGCTCGATTTTATTCCACTCGACCCCTCTCTTCTCTTGCAGTGACACTGTCCTTCCTGGGGAAGGTTATCTGCACCCCTTGTTTTCTTTGTAATGTTAGGGTGTCCTTTTACATCGAGCAGATCTCAGAGGTGCACATTAGGCATCTGCGAATGATGAATGCGTGAACTTCAAGCCGAGAGAGAACGGCTGCTTTAGACGTGTGTGGTTCTAACAGATCGAGAAGCTTCTTCGTGTCTTCGCAGTGAGCATGCCCTAAACAGCTGCATCTCTTTTTACAGCCACAGATGCCGCAAATCCAATACTGTCCTTCTTAGATGTTAAACGGATTTTGTTTCAAAAAATTACCGACAAACGGCAGGAGTTGAAAAAAGCCTTTGAGCTGCTGGACCCCAGTCAGAACATGACCGTGTCCAAGAGTGAACTCAAGAGAGTCATCGCAACTTTCCTGCTGCTGCTCACGAGAGAGCAATTCCCAAGACATACTGGCCCAGGTACGGCAGCTTGTATTCCACTCGGAACAGCGCACCGCGGACGGGAATGGGCCGCAGGCCCCTGTGCCCGCTTCTGAATCTCCCCCGCTGTCCCACATGGGCAGACAGTCTTGTTGATTTTTTCTAATTCACTTGTTAAATTCAAGCAGATCTGGGCTGATCAACATGCACTTGGGTCGTATTTTTTATGTGGCACAAACATTTCCTCATAGTCTTTAAAAAAATGTTTAAGTCTTCCATAGAAAAATATTTGGGGCACACCCTGGTTGCCTAGTGGACAAGCTCACCCCCACCAGCCAAGAGCAGTCCACACACATCCCAAGGACTCGGGTTCACGTCCTGGGGTCGGGGGAACAACCAAGATGAACCACTAAATAAATAAACTGCTTCTTCCTCCTCTCTCTTCCTGCCTGCCTGTTTGCTCACCTTCATTCCTGCCTGCTTCCTTCCTCAAAAAACACCAACACACACACACACACACACACACACACACACACGCGCGTGCGTATGTATATGTTTGGCCAACTTACATTTTGGAGCTCGGTTCGCTCTCGCCTCAGATAGTTACAGGGCACCTACCGTGTGCTCAACCCAACTCAGGCCCAAAGGCACGAGGGGTGCAGAGAAATCAGACATGGCCTGTCCTCCGGGCACTCTCAGTTCAGCCGGACACCCCTGGATCTGTGAATCGGCGCACGGATGGGGGCAGTTACAGGGTGGGGTGGAGGGTCCAGGAGGAGGAGCCGTCCAGAAATGTGGGGGGACGTCTGGGAAGGCTTTGGGAAGAGAGGGTGTTGGCTGAGCCTGACTGTGGAGTGGGTGTTCGTGGAGGTGAGCTTGGCTGCCTGAATCAGCCTCGTCTTCATTCAGGGACCTTTTCTGCCTGAGGGAGGGGATGGTGTCGGGGCTGCAGTTAGACGGGCCAGTCCTGGCCTGTACCACACTGAAGGAGTTTGACCTCGGCCCTGGAAGCTTCTGGGGTCAGAGAAGGCTTGGGAGCTGGAGGTGAGTGGGGAGGGGTGTGGCGGATAGGCCCTGGGCCTCCTGGCGGTGGGCCAACCCCGAGAGCCAGTGGTAAAATGCCGGTAAATTTGCTAACTCATCCGGCAGGAGTGAGACTCAGAATAAACCTGTAGCGCTCAGCAGAGTGGCGCAGAGCGGACATGGAGTAGGGACTTCGGCGGCGTGTCTGCGCCCGGTGACTGAGCTTACGTGCTCATGCTCACACGCATGTGCAGCTTTCACCCTCCCTCAGTTCTCAGTCGGTCTGCTTCGTGCTTTTCCATGGTGTGGTGTTCGTAAGCCCATTTCTTTCTAGAATTTGTTGACCGCGCGACCCAGTTTGCTTCCTTCGAGCACTGCAGTTCTGTCTTAGGAAAACTAACGGCACAGGAATTCCAGGCTTAACCTCGGACTGAATGACCTGCCTTCCACAGTTTAAAAAAGTAGATCTTTGTGTTTCTCTTCGTTGTTTCTTCTTGAGTAGACCTTTTTTTCCTGCCCTTTGATTTTATCTTCCACCACAGATTGGGGAGTTCTCAGCCATTATTTCTTCAAATTTTTTCCACCCAGCAGACAGACACGTTGGCATGTCCCACAGGCCCCTGAGACTCTGCTCCATCTTTAACTTCTTATCCTCCCTGTTTCCCACATTGGACAGTATCGTTTGGTCCATCTTCAAGTTCACAGACTCCTTCTTAGCATCTCCATTCTGCTATCAAGACCATTCAGGGAACCTTAAGTGTAGACATTGCACTGTGACGTCTGGAATTTCCATTTGATTCTTTTTTATAACTCCCATTATCTGCTTATATTTCCTTATTTTTCTCCAATTACCAGCATGTTTCTTTTGCTCATTGAGCATAGTTAGCCTGATTGTTTTAAAGCCCTTGCCTGTTAATTCTGACATCTGTATCATCTCGGAGTTGTGGCCTACCTTGATTTCTTTTTCTGTTGATGAGAGTCACACTTCCCTGGTTCTTCATATTTGAGTATATTTATATACTACCCCTGACCAGAGCTGTCCAGTGGAAATACAATGTGAACCAGATATATAATTAATTTTTCTAAGTAATTACATTAAAATAGGTGAAATCAACTTTTTTTTTTAGAGACAGGAGAAAGTGCTTTATTTCTTTTATTTAGTACATAGTGGTTGTCCCTGCAGCCACCCACCCCAGGTCTTGGTCCCGGGACCTTGGGATGCACGTGGGACTGCTCCCAGGGGTGCTAGACCGCTGGGCCACCAGGGCGCCCCTTAATAATAGTTTAGTCAGTCTTTTGGTCTTCAAGACCTGATGCGTGTTTTAACTCTCAGCAGATTTCAATTCAGACACTAAGGTTGCATCAAAAATACTGTACTTAGGTGTCTTAAGCTTTATAGTTAAAATACTAGCTTTACATACCAGTTGTTCCTAGCTTACAAAAACTTTTCCCAATAACCGAGTTAATTTAAGAATTTGAATTCACGTTCAGTAAAGACAACGCACTCGGTTCATCGGCTGCATCTACCGCATTTCAGGCGCACAGCAGCCGCCCGGCAGAGTCGCTCGTTAGACGGCGTGGAGATGCCAGGTTCTGTTGCAGTCCTCTGAAGACTGCTGACACCTTTGCCTTGCGGGGCAGTGCGCTTGTGAATTCTGTCTCGCCTGCAGGAGGCAGTTGCTATGATCTAGTCTTTAGCCGGGTGCCGCACACACAAGGTTCAGGCATCAGCTGGAAATGTGACACAGAATAGACACAGGAAGTGCGTCTCCTCCTCTGTTTACTCCTGTTTGAGATTCTGCTTCCTTTTTGTAGTGTCTGTAGTGTCTTTGGGTTACCCCATCACCCCCAAATATGTGGGCGTCTGTTTCCGTAGGTCCAGGACCCAGTTCTGTGTAACCACACCCTGGCCCTCGAAACAGGTGCTTTAGCATCAGCTCGTCTTGTGGCCTCGGCCCCAGAGTCGGATCCCGACAGGTCACTGCATCATCCCAGGCGTGTCTGGTGGTCCAGGCCAGAGTCAGGCTCTGCGTTTGCTCTCGTGTCTCCTGAGCCTCCTGCAGTCTGGAAAGCTGCTCCAGGCATCCCTTGGTGTCGTGATTTAACAGTTTGAAGAGCGCAGACCCGAAATTGAGCGGCACCCTCGTTCGGGTTAACTTGGTGTTCCCTCATGGACTGCACGCAGGCCCGTGTCTTGGGCAAGAACATCACAGAAATGGTGCCGGGTTCTCCTCATGGCATCTCTACAGGTCGCACATGATTCAGTTGTGCTGCTGATGTTCACTCTGATCACTTGGTTAAGGTGACATCTGTCTGCCCTCTTCATCCACTTGTCATCAATAAGCATTTGTGGGAGAAACTTTGAAAGTATATAAATATGTCATTCTTTATCAGACTTTCAATTTACTCATGTATACATTTATATGTTTTTAGAGACTTAAAATTTCTTATCGTGGTGCTCCCTGGTGGCCTAGTAGATAAGACCACTGGGCGCAGTCCACATGCATCCCAAGGATGCGGGTTAGAGACCTGGGGCCTGTGGGAACAGCCAGTGGTGATTAACTGAATAAAAATAAAGTGCTTCTCCCTCTTGTCCTGCCTGCCTACCTACTCACTTTCATTCCTGCCTGCACCTCTCCTGAAAAAATAACTTCTTATTTCATTAGATAGGTTCTGATCCATTATTTGCTAAATTGTTAGTTATTTTGATGTTTAAATTGTCCTCATTTGTCCCTCATGCCGTTTGTGTCCTTTTGACATGGTCCCATCTTTGCGCTTTCCAGCAGGAGATGCTCCAAGCCCATCTGTACTTTCCTTGCCCCAGTCCTGGAAGCATCACTTTCTCCAAAGAGCTCTGGTTCCTTTATTAGAAAAAGATACATAGAGTCTAGGACATGGGCATCTGAGCTCCTCGCTGCCCCAGGCCTCTCAGGGGCCCAGCTCTCTGGGGTACGGTCTCTCTTCTCCGCATACATGTCAGCCGACATTTACATACACGTTCATTTCTCTCTCCCATCTCTCCATGCTGCTAGAAGTGCTGCCATTTCCAGTCCAACACCACAGGTGTATTTCAGTTTTCTTGCTCTCCCTGTTTGTAGCTACCTTTTCAGATGAGGGGAGACTGGGCCTCTGTTTTCTCTGTGCGTTTCCTTATTGATCTGCCTCGCTGATCTGTGACTCCCCTCCCATCGCCAGTGCCCTCCCCATGTGGTGGTCCTCTTAGCCCCAGTGGGGTCATGCGCACCCCACCCCCTGCAGACAGCCACAGCTCCTGTGGAGCAGCCACCGCTTTGCCCCACCCCATCAAGTGACTCCAGGACTGGATTGTTAGGGTGGGAAGGAGGAAGGAAGAAGAGCTTTCTCTTGTATTTAAAAAAAATGTTTCCCCTTCAATTACTTCCAAAATTTTACAAATTGTACATATTATTCTTTCTCATGTCACCCTTTATCATTGTCTACATTTTAAATAAATACTTTATTAAGATAATTTGCATACCATAAATTCACCATTTGTACAAATTAGTGGCTTTTAATTTATTCACAGACTTGCATGCCTATCACCACTAATTCCAGAGCATCTTTATCACCCCGAAAAGAAACTCTAGGCCCTGACGACTCTGAATCTGCTTTCTGTCACAACACGTGCCTGTTCTACTGTGGACTATAAATGGAATAATGTAATACATGGCCTTTTGTGTCTGGCTTTCATTCAGCATCATGTGTCCAGGTTTTTCCAAGGTTGTCGCATGAGTCAACACTTACTCCTTTTTCTGGCTGAGAGTCCACGTGTGGATGGAGACATCTGCTCACTGTCAGTTGAAGGAACTGTGGTCGGTTCCACTCTGACTTCGGTGAACAAGACTCTGTGAAGATCCGTGCACAAGTCTCCGTGAGCACGTGCCTGGGGGTAGCGGCACCGTGTCATCCGGCAGTGGTCTCCTGCTTGGCACGGACATCTGTCCTTGTTTCCTGAGAAGCGTGATTTCACTGGTACTTATTTATACCAATTGGGGAGTTAAATTTTTATTTCCTGCTAATATCTCCTTATATTCATGATCTAATGCTAATTCAGAATTTTGACGAGCTTCCCGAGCTAATCAACTATGCAGGAAGAGGAAAAGTACAGAAAATATGAAATATGTATCCGTTTTATAAAAGCTACATCTGTTTTTAAAAGAAGTCGCAGAGAACTGTAGAACTTCAACAAGTGTGTTTTCCCAGAACCGCGAAGCCTCGTGGTCCGTGTGCAGATTGAAGTGCTGGCGCCACCGGGGGCCCCGGGCAGGCTCACCGGGAATGACGCGCGGGGCCCCGGGCAGGCTCACCAGGAATGACGGGCAGCACTTCCCTCCCTGCCCCTGAGTTCACAGCCTCGGTGACTGGTCCTGATCCTTCAGTGACTAACCCATTGGGCGATAGAACCTTTCTTTTTTAGTAGCTAATATAAGCCTAACTGGCCATGTATAAAACTGTGGATTAGTCATGGAAATTTCCTCCTTAAAATGAGAAAAGCATTTTCTGGTGGAAGTCTGAGTTGACTTTGGCTGTAATTTTATGTCAGCAATGCTTGAATGGCTGGGCATTTGATGACTGGTGATAAGGAGGCAATCCTTATACCTGGTGAAGGGTGGTGTGAAGTTTTAGAAAATGTAGCCTCAGTCTTGGAATAGTAATGCAGACTTTCACCTGGTGGCTCGGGTTCCACCATCGCACCTGGGGAACAGTCCACGTACATCCCAAGGACCCAGGTTTGCGGTCTGGGGCCAGGGGAATAACTAAAATGAACCACTAACTAAATAAAATGCTTCTTCCTCCTCTCTTCCTTCCTACCTGATGCCTGCCTTCATTCTTGCCTGCCTCTTATTTTCTTAAAAATATACACACACGTGTATATGTATATATGTATGTATATATGCACACACATACACATATAGATGTATATATATATGTGTGTGCATGTGTGTAGGTATACTTTTAAAAAGAAATATTATTGGTAAATCGACTCTAGAGAAGGAAAACAAAGTTCTCTCCTGGTCCCAATCATTGTACCAGTTTGGGGAAAGAGGAGTCATCGATGATTCTTACCAACGTGGTGGACATCGGTTTAGATTCCAGCCCCAGTCTAAGAATTGACTCTCAGAGATTCATCAATGAACTGTTGTGATTCACACATCTTTGCCAGAATCACGAATACTGAAGGCAGACCCTAGATTCTTTGGTGGTCCAAGGGGCTTGACTCTGGAGACTGGTCACTCAAAGCTGTCCCCACCACATTCGAAGGTGCCTGAGACCCAAACGACGCCCCGACATGCGGGGAGAGCTCCGTAGGCAGAATGGCATTCAGGCCGCACGCTCTTTGTCCTTCATTTGCTGGGCAGGCGCGTCCTCTCAGACTCCCGGGGAAGTGCTGGGCTTCCGAGAAGAGAACGCCACCCACCAGTCGTACCCTCCTTACGGCGCACGAGCTTGGAGTACAGCCTGCCGCGCAGCCCAGGGCTCTAACCGGTGTGCTTCTTGTCCAAATGCAGATCCCCCTCACCAGCTCCGGCGCTGTTCCATACCTGGCCTTCCTATCCAAGTTTGGCGGGATTGACCTAAATATAAATGTTACAAAGAGGTAAGTGTTGCGTTGGAAAACTGGAGACTCAGGTGGCGAGCCCGAGGCCGCAGGTTCATCAGCCCCGAGCCTGGCGGTGGGCGCTGATGGCGGCCGTGTGGCCAGAGTGCACCCCTCACCATCAGTGGACTCGGTCCTCAGTCAGGCTCCGTCAGGATGTCCAGGGATATCTGTACAGGCTGTGTTTCAGGATAAGGAAGCAATGCTGCATTAAAAAGGAAAACATGGCAGATTAAAATCCAGTGAACATTTTCTGTGCAATGTATTTCATGTTAGGAAATAATGAATTTTAAATTTGAAGCAAAGATGTGAAGATATCAACTTTGTTTGTTTTTATGCATCCTAAAGGTCTTTCATTGAGAAGTGATCATGGTTTGGTGGCTAGAAATGAAATGCTTACATGGCAGCTCTTTGTGTGAACCCCCTGTAGCATCTCAGAGCTCCGTCACCAGCCTGTGGGGCTCGTCGGCTTGTTTGTTAAATGAAAGTGTGACCCTGAGTGTATCTGTCAGTTGTAAAGCTCTTAGCTTCCAGTGTATTCTTTAGGAAATATTGTTTTAGTAAAAAAAGAGTTCACTTAAGTTGCCTGACTCAAGAGTAAATCTCATTTTCTCACAAATGACATAGACAATGATGAGAATTAAATCCGAAATGCTAGCAGATTCTGGCGGGAGAGCGCGCTTGGTGGGAGCCTCAGGCAGCGTGGACGTCAGACGTGGCGCAGCAGGAGCCGGAGCTGTTGTTGCGGCCATGAGATACCTGAGCAAGGACAGACATGTCAGTTTCGTAAGGTGAAAGAGTCTAGAGATTGTTGTACCAAAACATGAAAATATGAACACCACTGAACCATACATTTAAAAAGGGCTATAATGGGACGTTGAATGTAATGATCTTTTAACCACAACAAAAAAAGAATTAGACTAGTGGTTCCAACAAGAATGACGGTCCTTGGCATGCCCTGGTGGAGTAGGGGTTGGGTCCGCTGCCTCCAGCCCAGGGCAATCTCCGTGTGTCCCAAGGACCTGGGTTTACATCCCGGAGCAGGGAGGGGTGGCGATCAAGATGAGCAGCTGAATAAAGATACGTTTCTCTCTTCTTGCCTCCTTGCTTTCATTCCCTCCTGCCTTTAAAAAAGAGAAAGAAGGAAAAAGAGAATGTCCGTCCCCTGCATGGCCGGGCCGACTCCTGCTGTTTAGTTGGTGCTCAGGGAGCAGAGAACTCAGGTCATTTCCAGCCTCATTCCAAGGAACAACTGGCTGACTTGCAGCCACCTAAAACCACCCATTTGTGAGATAAGGTTGTGGGTGGCAGTAACTTAATCCAAATAGTTTTTTTAAAAAAAAAAATAAATAACAACAAGAGAAAAAGCTGAAAGCAGGAAAGTTGTTTTTTATTTTTTTAAGTTTGAAATCCTGAAACCTCAGTCCAGTCACTGAGATGAAAAGGATTACAAGTTGCCTTCCTTAAACATAAAAGGCTAAATATTTGAATGGACTGTGGAAGATTTCTCATTTGCTCATGATGCGACGCTCCCCCAACTGGTGGAGACAGACAGGAGAGTGGGATCCAGAGATGCGCACCCCGTAAAGCCTTCCATGGCCCCGAGTCTGTTGGCCCAAACCTGGAGGGCTCTTTGGAGTGCAGGGCAGCAGGGGCAAGGCCTGCAGGGTGGCCCTTGGTGCGGGAGCCCACCAGGGTGCCGGCGTGTGCCGTCCCATCAGGACACACAGGGGCACCTCGCCTGTCCAGGCCACATGCTGGGTGAATAGGGGCACGTTGTGATGGCTGGTTGACTTTGACCCAAGTGGGTGCCTGGAATGATGCTACATGTGTGTCTGAAAGGCTAGGAATTTACTGGAAACTGACCCTGGTGTGCCCGGTTGGCGAAATCCGTCTCTAGCCTGACACCTAGGGAATCCCCACAGGTAAAGTGCCAGCACCAGGCCACGTGACATCATGGGAGCGTACAGAGACAGAGGCTGAGGACTGCAGACGCATGAGCTATTACACCTCTCAGAGACGGAGCCCGCAGCTCGCGCTTTACTGTGTTTAAAGCACCGAGAGAATGGACTGTAGGTGAAAAGAAGACAAGAGGCAACGAGAATAAAGATATAAAATGTAGAAAAGTGTTTTTATCACACCGAAGGATGTAACTGTAGATAGAAGAACTCAGTGCGTGGGTGAAAACAGTGACAAACACCACTGAAAGGCGCATCCGTGGAGTGGAAAATCCACCCGAAGAAATGATTCGAACACCACATGCAAAGACTTTTAAAAAGATCCCAACTGTGGTATAAGAGACGTGGAAGGTGGGGAGAGAGGCCTCATACTTCCTGATCTCTGTTCGATACGAGAGAGAAAGGATAGGACAGAGATAACATTGGATAATAACTGAGAGTCTCAAGCCAGATTTTAAAAATGCCTTTTTAGATATAAGACCTCGAAGCCAAAGGACATCAAGATCAAAGACGGAATAGTAAAGGCAGTGAGAAGAAAGACAACTGACTTGAGAGTCACAGACTGACGTCGGCGTATCCACAGTGACAACGAAGAGTCTGAGAGTGGAGACGTTTCCTCAGTGCGCTGGGCTGAGCACCTGCTGTGCGCGCATTGTGAGATAAGAAGACGAGCTGTCTCTGTGGGGCCCCCCTCTCCTCATCTTGTCCTAATGTATGTTCACCCTCTGGGAGCAGAGGGTTGGGAAAAGGGAGAAACATCTGGCACCTTTGCACACAAAATTCAAGGTTCCCTTCCATGTAGAGCCTCTATACTTTCTTAGCCTGACTTGTATAAAAATAAGAGACAACCTCTGCAGCCCTTGAATGATCAGCTCTGATGGCCGGAGTGGACTCTTAGAACAGCGGCAGAGTTGTACCCCAGTTCCCTGACTCCGTGGCCGTGGACTTCCTCTTCTGCTCAGCGCTCCCCTCCTGGAAAGAGGGCTTGGGGAGCCACGTTTTGCAGCAGTCGAAGCATGATGTCCTTGAGAGCACAGCGTGAACCCCTAACAGGAACAGGGTGCCCTCCTTCGCCTTGCCAGAGCCATCCAAAGACATTGTACAAGGGGGTTCCTGAAGGCCCTACAGTGGTTGATTAAGCTGGAAAGTTGGAAAGAACGAGATGATTAAAGAGGACATTTACTTCTAAAAGAGATTTAAGACCTGAAATGATACCGAAAAGCCTCTGCATGCATGCTGGTGAGGACAAAACGTGGAGCTATGTTATGTCTAACCTGGAGACCCTCGCACCTTCTGCAGTAATGGTGGGATCATCCTCAAGCCCTCAGAAACATCCAAGGAATTGTTCTACTTAAAACGAGCACATTCAGTCTCTGAGGTTTGCTTTGATGGGCAGGCAGGATGTTCTACACACGGACAGAAAGTGTCTTCTGCCTAGCGATCATCCTGATGGCACTTGGTGCCAGACCACCTCCTTGGAGGAGGTCAGCCTCACATACCCCATCGATCCAAACATCCGAGTGGAGTGTAGAAAGCTCTTCTGAGCACGCACACAGGAGTCCCACCGAGCTTGGAAGAGCTTACCTGAGAATCGCGCTGGAGCTGACTCCTTTCTCATGGTGGTGCCCTGCAAATTCCTGCTGGGCCGGCGCCACATGCTGGGGTCGATGTAAACAGCAGCAGTAGGGCTTGGTTAACAGCAGAGCCGAAGCTGGTCCCAATCAGGTAGCCATGGGGTAGAAAAAAGGTGGAAAGAAGTCTTTGGCCAAGAGAAGCAGGATTTGGAGGGAAAAGATGTCTTGCTCAAAAAAACCCCAAACGAAAACCAAGCAGCTAAAGAAATTCCCAGGAAAGGAACCGACCAAAGAAACGGATTCGCTGTCCTGGTCTCGTCTTGCATCCAAGTACCTCCAAAGGTCAGTTCAAAGTGGGCAGCTTACTTGAGTTTCTGGATTAAAGACATGGTAAAAGTCAGTGAGAAACACTTAAAAATGGATGCAGAGGGTGAAATAAAGACGTTTTCTGACAACAGCTGAGATAGTTCACTTCTAAAGGAAATCCTTTTTTTTAAAATAATTCATTACTGGAGTAGCAAGGTGCCACGTGAAACAATTCTGAAGAACTGCTGAGGGAAGAGGGGCGTGACCTGGCTGGACGTGCAGGTCCTTGGGACCCAGCCGTGCTCCCTGTCTGCTGTCCCCTGCTCACCGTGTCCAGCAGCCACCTGGTCGCTCCTCTCTCCCTTTGGGCCCCCTCAGGAAGGGCCGCGGCTGCCAGGCGCTTTCCCCAGATACCTCTGTAGGTGCCCTTCTCACGCACAGGCACAGAGACTCTTGTTGCGTGAACGCTCAACTCTGATCTTCTCAGTCCAGAACGTAGCCTCCCCCTGGGCAGCGGTCATTGCGGTTTCATCTGTGGGTGAGTCCTGGGACCCAAGGACAGCGTTGGGCACGCCGCAGGTTTTGATCCACATTTACTGAAGCCATGATGAAAGTGGCAGTGAGAGCCAGGTGACCCCAGTGGTCTGCAACCTGAACGGAATCACAGACACCCTCTCCAGCGAGGGCACTGGTGGCCCAAGGCGCTTCTGTTGACAGGCGTGCGGAATCCCCACCTGTGCCGGACTGTTCAGGGACGCACAGAGGTGACACGGTCCCGAAAGAAGAGGAGATGATATCTTCACTGCTGGGGTGGTGGCTGCTCCAAGTAGGAGAAGCAGTGTCCTGACTGCAGGGGGCATATGGGTTTTCTGTGCTTGGCTTTTCTTCTTGGCTTGGGTATTGCTAGAGAGGCATCGGCCTTCATTGCCGTGGAACGGTGCCTGCCTGTTGTCTGCGTGCTTCTGCAGAGAGGGCATCTCTCGTGACGACCATTTAAAACCCAGCGCACTTAATTATACTCAGCCGAAGGAGGCGTGGACTGGAAGAAGGTCCAGGGATGTTGGCCAGATGCGGTGGGAGCGGGAGGATGGCTTGGAGCTCTGGGAGGAGCGTTGAGAAGGGCTGGATGGAGACCAAGGATCTTCCAGACAAGAAAGGCCCCGTCAAGAAGCCCAGCGTCAAGAGGATTAAAAATAGTGTGGGACAGAACCCCCAAGACAAAGAGATCTTAAATGCATCCAAAGGCACTGTTGAGGCAGAAGTGACCGGAGAGCAGTAACAATGGACACCGGCGTCTGAGTCAGCATCCACCATGCTGCAGAAAGCCTCACGCTGGCTAATGAAAATGTCTCCCACATTTCCCAAATGGAAACAGAGACAGAGACCACAGTGAAGACAGAAACAAAGGGACTCGGCCCTACCAGGGCCAGTAAAAGGCCCTTGAAGGTGACATTAGGGAGAAGGAGAATGCTCCCAGGTGGTGGTTTGGGAGATGTGAGAAGGAATGGAGATTAAGTGGCTGTGAATGCTGCTTCCACGGACATCCCGGCCCCAGGTGCCGAGCAACGGCACGGAGTAGGGGCGTGTGGCGTTCAAGAGTAGGGGGAATGAAAATACATCATGGAAGTCAGAGAACAGAAATCAAAAGGGGGCTAGAACAGTTTTCTAAGTTGTTGCGTTGTCTGGTAGAAATGTAAACGTCTGAATGGATTTTAGACAGTAAAGTATGCAGGAGACACTTCCCAGGGCCACTGCTGCAAGAGTAAAAATGGAGCGACTGTCTCCCAGTCTTGCAGAGGCACTAAGAAGGCATGAGAAAGCAGCCACCGACCCAGAGAAGGAAAGGAGCAGCAGCATGGAAACCCGAATATGTCAGTGATTCTAAACCCAGATTGATAGACAGTGGTAAAAGTCACTAAGATGAAACCCTAAGCACAAGTTACTGAAAGGCTAAAAGTGAAAGGATTAAAAAGATCCATCTTCCCAATAAGCACTCATCTGAAGGAATTGGTTTCCCCAAGTTATCACCAGACCATCCATTGTTCAGCGTCTCCTGAAGCAGGGAGCTTAGTGTGTGAAATGCAGCTTAGGGGAGCCCCCTTCGAGCAGGATGGGGCAGAGGAACTGCCCCGGGGGCTGAGGAACCTAGACCAACGGGGGAGGGGGTGCTGGGGGCCCTGTGGAGGCTCAGGCGCATTTGCTCAGCTGATGGGTCTCCGCAGACATTATCTGATTTTATTCTTGAAATGATAAGCATGTGCCTTACACATTTTCCATCCGGAGCACGCAGTGTTTCTCTGTCCCGTTCACCACGAAAGCCTTGTTTACAGAAGTACATTCACATAGAATCTGAAGACAGAGTTCCTGGCGAGGTCCCATCTTGAACGTGGGCACATGACCCCCCGAGCCTCAGTTTCCTCCAAGCAAATGACATTAATTTCTGCCTTAAAGTGCTCCGCTGGCCTCCCCTCCCCCAGTATGAAGACAAGTTCCTGACACGTGCCCGCGCCTGGGGATCTGTGCCCACCCTCGCCCTCGTCCTGGCCCAGCCCCCTGGCACTAGCAGGCTGTGTTCCCTGGAGAGCAACTCCGAGTGCACGGCTCCTGGGCCCCCAGCTTGTGGGTCTCTTCAAACGATGCTGCTGTCACCGTGGGAGAGCCGGCCCGCTTCCACAGTCCCCAGCCTCGCCCACCTTGACATCGTCACACACCTGCTGTTATTTCAACTTGCGTCAGTTGCTTCTTTGCTGATTTCCTGTCTGTCGCTGTCACTCATGTTCAGCTTTTTCAAGACCAAACGTGGCCGGGTCGCTGCCTCAGCCGCAGACCTGCGTGTGGGCGGGACTGTCTGCACTGTGTGGGGCGGGGTGGGGGGGGGCATTTCTCCTCCTGGCCCCACCTTGCCCTCCCAGGCTGCTCCAGAGGGGCTGGAGCTGGAGTTGGCAGGGTACAGCTAATGGAACCCAAGGGGTGACAGGTGCCCCGGAGTCCTGAGTGGCACTGAGTGCACAGTGGGACTCTGGTCAGACCCCCACCTCTGCCGCCTGGGCCCCGACTGGCCCGCGCCCTGTGCAGAGGCCAGTGCTGGCCCTGAGCTCGCAGAGTTGGTGTAGGGTCACAGGCAGTGGGGTGCGACCGAGCGTCACGGGTGTTGCGCTCCGTGCCAGTGTCCATGCCGCCAGAGAGGCGCACACGTCCTTAGTTCATGTTGCAAGTGAGGAACTGAGGCTGGGAGAAGCTAAGAGTCGGCCGACTCCCCGCTTCTGGCCGGCGGTGGTGCATTAGAACACTTGCATTTAAAAATATGTTGTCTCAAAATCCTTGCAAGTTTGCTGTCTGCTTATCCTGTCAGTGCACATTTGCTTAAAAGAGTTCCACAAAAAGTTGTTTTGTTTTTCAGCGAAGGTGGGAATGGAAAGGACTGCTGTCGGACATTGAAAGAACTCGAAAGCCAAGTCGGAGAAAAGGTAGTGGACCCCTCAGATCCTGCACGCCCTCGGGGGGTCAGGGGGCTGCCCCTCGTCTCCTGCGGGTCCTGCCAACGTCTCACCACCAGCCCCGGGACGGCCGCGCTTGTGTGGGCCGCGCCGCTGTGTGGTCTCTGGTTTTTCCACTTCGTCTCTCAGAGCCTGTTTCTTTCTTTTCCTTTCATCTTCTCGTTTTTCGTATTTTATTGCAGTAACTGTTTTACACATGAAAAAACGTGTGTGTGTAGGTTCCCCGCATGTGCAGGCTCCCCAGTCCTCAGATCTATGTCACACCCCCGCCGTCCACCGCGTCACCACGTGTTCTTCACCACTGTCCAGGGGGCTCTCCACCACTTGTCCCCCCCCATCCCATTCCCTGCTGGTGACCTCAGTTCTGTGGCCGTTCGGACGCAAGCCCTGGGCAGTTCCTGACTGGTGTTAACGTTAGCTCATCATTAGTGGGGCTGCCCTTTCTGCTTTTGTCTAAGACGGAAGCGGGGTTTTCTTCCGAAGAGCGAGCTACTGCTTTTCAGCAGTCAGTGCCGATCCGGAGCAGCCGGGTAAAAATCGCCAACAAAACGCAAGGTGACGTGCATTTCATCATCGAGTCGCTCAGCCACGAAGCTGCCCTGTGCACTTAGGAAAGGCGCCTGCAGCCTGTCCCCGATGGTGGGTCAGGGCCCAGCGGCAGCTCACCGGCCACGACCAGGAGGTGTGCCTGCCACTCGCGGCTTGGAGCCCGACCTTCTAAGACGCGTTTGAGCCTGTCACTTCCACAAGCAGTTTGAGACTCTTGGTGCAATTTACTCGATTCAGTATGTTGGTTTGAAATGTGACACATTTTCTTTCCTTTTTGCACTCTTTGGAGATTTTCATGCATGTCAGAATCAAGAAGAGCCAGAAACACACAAAGTGCTTGTCTCAGTTTCCCTGGTTATTGCCACGAGTGCCGGCGCGTCTTCGTGTGGTAGCTTTTCAGCATGATGTGCCCTAAATACCTGGTTTCACTGCAGTTCGCAGTAGCAGGCATCTTGGGATCATTTGTTTCTCCTGTGCTTGGTTGCTTATTCTGATATCATTTAAGGACCCTATCCTTTGTCTTTTCCTAAATGATGTTAGTCTTGGAATAGTTCCAGGAGGGCCACCCGCCCTGATGGTCACCGGGCCAGGTGGTGAGTGAGCGCCGGGGCCCGCGGTGCAGCCTCAGTTAGTGCCGACGCGGCCCAGGGTCGTCGTGACCCAGAAGAAGGCTTCCAAGAAGAAAGCCCTGCCCTCCAACCCTCTCTGCTCCCAGCGTCTCCCCATGGAGCCCCCACCGATGAAGAGAGTGACAACCAGCGTCACTTTCGTGCAACTGCTGGTGGGAACGGAGAGGTGATGGTGAAAGGCTGAGGAATGGGTGGCTGAGGTCATGCGCCACCCCGGGCGGCCCCAGGAGTGTCTCTGCCGGGCACCTGGCCGGCATGGGCTGCGGCCCCAGCTCTGCCTCCAGCTCCCATGGGGCAGGCAGACGGAGCGGAACACGGCTGGCCCCGGGCGCACTCTGACCCGGCGATCCATCTTAGGGCTCTGCCTTGTGCCATCCCCGGGCAGGCAAGCCCCTGTCATCCGGCTCCCTCCTCTGTGACAGGGCACACACCCCCACCTTGAAGAGCTGTGGTGCGGCTGCAGCGTGTCCAGCATGAGGCCCATGGGGTCCTCACACCAGCCGGTTCTCAGGACTGTGCCTGGTACTACAGCTTCAAGTCGAGGTGGGCCCACACACGAACCCACCCTGCTGTCTCCCGCCAAACAGAACAGACCAGATGCACTCCTCATCTCCGCTGTCAGCGGAAGCCATTTCCAGCTCCCTGTCCCTTCTGTAACAGTCCACACAACACTGGCGCAAGAGGAATCCCTAGGGGCCACCTCTGAACCACTCTCTCGGGCCTGTGTTGTCCTTGCTGGTGGCCTGACAGTCGGGGCGGGGGAGTGATGGGGTGCTGATGACATTAAGTGTAAGTCCACTGGCTTATTAGCGTGAAGAATGCCTGTGCCTGTCTGTCTCTCTGAATTTTGGGAGCCGGACTCGGCTCGATGTTCGTGTGGTCTGGCCTTTCAAAACCAACCATAGCTAGCCGTGGGCACCCCAAACAGATGGAACCCCTCTGTGCATCGGTCCCAGGTTTCCTTCTGCAGGGAGCTGGCTCTGCGGCAGGTCCCGCGGCCGCAGCCTCCTTCCCGGGCTCCCCAGCCGAAGCTGGACCCTCATGTCCTCCTGCTGCTGCTTCCTCCCAGGTGAGGACAGCCTCTCACCGTTTGAGTGCTCTTGTCTCGATGGTGAAGACGACAGCTTCCCTGTCGGCAGCTGCAAGAATGAATGGGAAGCTATCGGTCAGGCGGGCGCATGGCTGGAAGGGTCAGTGCTGTGGTGCAAGAAGAGCGGGGTGGCTGGCAAACTGATGTGTGACGTGCAGATGCAGACGTGCGATGACGCACAGCTTAGACTCTGTCATGTTACGATGCAGTGTTCCTTCAAGAGCGCTGACTTAAAAAGAGAAAGGCCCTCCCACTCACCCACCTGAAAAAAAACTGAAGACAAAGCTTCTTTAAATTGAGATGCTTAGTAAACAGCTTTTGCATGTGAATGGACACCTGATTTCATGGCTACAGCTTTGGAATAGAGGCTATGGGTCCTTGTTTGAGAAAAAAATGAAAGAAAGAGAAAAGGAAAGGGAAACGAAGAGAAAGAAAGAAAAGAAGGACAGGAGAAACAAAGAGAAAGGGAAAGAAAGAAAGAAAGAAGGAAAGAGAATGAAAGACAGAAAGAGAAAGAGAAAAAGGAAAGAAGGGAAGAGAGACAAGGGCCGCCCTAGGTGCCAGCGGCACTCCCTGAACGCCAGCCCTTCTCCACCAGCCGGGAGCCGGACCCCGGCGGGGCGCTGTGAGCCCCTTCTGTGGGAGCGCCACCTGCCCCCAGGCGGCCCTGGCCAGTGAGGGCTTTAGTTGTTCTACCCCCTGAAAACCAGAAAACTCCACCTGAACTGGCGGAGACCGGAGCCACTTGGCTCATCGGAGGTGTCGGGAGAGAGGCTAGGCCTGGGTCGGCCGCCTCCTCTGTCCTCTGGTCAGATGGTTGCCACCATCCCTGCTTGAATGCAGGTACGTATGGCGATGCTGAGTGTTCCCCGTGACCAGTTCCATGAGGGTTCCAACCTCGTGAACTGGGGGCAGCTTCTCTCACGACCTAGAGCCCAGAACCAAGTCCCACCCCCCAGGCCAATCACTGGCAATGGAATTGGGGCCTCCTGGCCCACCCTGGTTCCCCTGGCATGGCGCTGGGCCCCCCAACACACATGGCCACCAGAAGGCAGCTATCTGAACAGAATGGGGCCTTTGCTAGGACAGAGCAGG
>RJWH01009345.1:0-23326 GCA_004363575.1 Solenodon paradoxus | reverse complement strand
GAGACAGAGACAGAGAGAGACAGAGGGAGAGAGGGAGAGAGGGAGGAGGGGAGAGGGAGAAATTCTGGAGAGGCTCAACCATGGGCTGTGTGCAGTCAGGTAGGGTACCCACACAACCTTCAGTAAGAGGATTTGAGTGTGAGTCGTGGCTGAGGATTCAAGGACATTCTCATCAAGGTGGGTTGACAGTCTGTAGGCCCCCGTCCTGGATGACGGCAAACTCAGCGCCTTGCGTGCCTGGACCCAAACCTTTCCAGCAATACCTGGCCTGTGTTGTGCTGAGTCTTTTGTTACTTTAATTAATGCCCAGTTTCCTGATGCCTAATTAAACTGGAATTACTTCATGTCCAATAACAGAGTGTCCCATTAGATACAAGTTAATGTTACTGTCACAGCGGCAGCGAAATGAGGCTGATGTTCCCCAAGGAGGGGCACTGAATGCACCCTGGAGGATAGACAGAGCAGCAGAGGCCTGGAAGAGGCCCTTCACTGTACATGAACTTGGGGGACCAACCAGGAGGAAGTCCAACCTCTCTGAGCCCTCCAGGTCCCCTGAAAGAGCCTGTTTTCTCTCCACTGATGCTCTCTGTTCTGTATGAGAAAGCGCCTCTGCCAGCCACTCTAGAGGTGAAAGCTACAGCCAGCCAACAGCATGCTTGTGATGTGACCATGCACAGTGCCCATCACACCCAGGCACTACCCTTCCCTCTGGCCAACCTCTTAGGACTCTAAGCAGTCATGGAGGGGCTCTGTCCTGGGTTCCAGCTCAGGGACAGCTCCTCTCTGAAGGAGGAAGAAGAGCAGTTGGGAAGAGTGGGAGGTAGTGGTACATGGACAGCAGAGGTAGGCGCGCTCAAGGGGAGGGATCAGCTAGAGGCTAAAATGTTTGTTGTTTTTTTGAAAAGATGCCCACGTGGGGATTTGCCTGGACCATCACTTGGTCCTGTTTTCCAGGGCCTGTGGACCCCTCACTGGGCTCTGGGTGAGCTCCTTAGCACTTGCAGTGCTCTATACTGAGCCTGGCCTACAGGGACCCAGTGGAGTCATGAAAGTTGACCACACATTCCTGGATCTCCTATATCAGTATTTGTCCATCCCTGGACCCAAGTGGGCCTGGGGTGGCTTTATTCATCCATGTTCAACGGACATGCGCTGCACAGGCACAGACCTTCTCCTTCCTGCTCAGTGAGGAGGGCCCAGCCCATCATGGTCAGACAAGCACTGAGCACTGCCTAAGGACATACCACAGAGATGCCTCCTCTGACACAGCCTTGCGCAGACTTTGTGCTCATAGACCAAGAACACAGTTATCGGGCTGGTTTGTTGCCTGCAGCATGTAACCTGGCACCATTCTCCTGAGTGCCCCTCAAAACCTGTGGGCAGAGAACTCTGATCTAAGGGCTGAAAGCTATGCTCAGAGGCCTGGCCTCCCCCAAAAGTCCCCAGCCAGGCTCACTTGAGGATCTCATAGGGGTCAAGGTCTTACTCAAGCCTCGTTTTGTAACCTGAATCTGTATTCTATTTGGTGCCAATGACACAGAGGACAGTGACAGACACTTCTCACATTAATGAGCTTCTACCTATTCCTCAAAGCCCAGTTCCACAGAGTCCCTGTGATTTCCTTGGTAGGGTCACCATGGCACCTGGGCTTTTCTTTGCTAAAGCATCAACGCCTTCGATGTGAGTGGTTTTATGTGAGAGAAGACCTGTGCAAGACTGACTTGATCCTGTCTGCCTGGGCAGAGGGGTTCTTTTCTTGGTCCCCTGTCTTGACAGGCACACACCGGCACACAGAGGGAAAGGCAGAGCCTGCTGGGGAAGGTCTTGGCTTGTGGAGGGAGAACATAGCAAATATACTTTGGGGGCAGGGACTGGGGGTAAGGCAGGGAGGCCTGGAACCCACCCTAAACCTCCCATTGTTTCAGTGGCAGCCGAGGAGAAACAAGGACTTTACGGCTGTCACAGATAATTTATCCTGTGCATTTTATAGTCCGCCACTGCTGGGCTTCTGTCGGAGCCAGAAGATTCATAATTTGCATGTGAATTTTTTATGTTCAATTATCTCAGTCCCTGCTTGGGGCTCATGAGCTGCCCCATTGACCTCGCCCCCCCCACCCCCACCCGCCTTTTACCCACTGTTTCAGCCCCATCTAGCCCATGCTCATTGGAGAGGGACTGACCCCATGTGCATTGTTAGGTTCAGTCCCATCCCTGGGATACAGCGGGCTCTGACCAGGCTCTCAATGGTGTTCCCCACCCCAGTCTCTCATCCCCGCTGTCCTCCCCAACTCTTGAGGAAGGTGAGTGTTCCTCTGTCTACCTGAGGCCTTGCTAGGGACTGATTACTGCCGGGCCTAGAGGACAAGGCTCATAGGACTCCTGAGGGACCTTGTGCCCCCAGGGCTTGTCACTCAGGTCAGCTTTCCTGCACCTCGGTTTCCCCTCCTGGATAATGGGCTTATGACTAATGCAACTGTTGAAAAATATATGTCAGGAATGAGGTGCCTGGGCACTGTGGCTGAGGGCACAGCATGGTGGCTGGGGCCTGGCTGTGTGGGGCGGGTGCAACGGCAGAAGCTCATCAGTTGCAGCCTCACGTCCCTTCATTACAGTGCTTGCAGAAGATGTTCTCTGATTAGTCTGCTGAATTATGAATTAGGTTCCGGGTCCCTGTGCAGCTGTTCCCGGCTTGTCATCCCCACCACTTTATTTCCCCATCTGCTTATAAAACCAGGAGCGCCGTCCTGCAATAAACACTTCAAACACTTTTTTTAGTGGCTAATTAATTGTGTTGCATTTCTTCGACACAGCATGTGGGCTAGACCTGCCCCGAATTCCCAATGCAGGGTACCCCTGCCTGAGTGCCACAGAAGTAGGCTGGGGTTTCTGCAGAGACCAGGGCCCCATGACTTCCCCAAGCATGAGTCCTCTAAGGCAGCCGCTAGTACCTGGCTCAAGTGGGTGTGGCAATGAGCCAGGCAGAGACAGTTATTTTGGGGAGCCCCCTAGCCCTCTCTGGCTACAGGTACCTCCCCAAGGCCACTGAATACCCCAACCCCCAATTCACCTGTGACATATCCAAGATCAAGCACAACACCCCTCTGACCCTGTGATCCCTACCCCTAGAGTCCAATCTTCACCAAATCGCTCTTAGGCCCCCTGTGCCTCCCTCTGTTGTCCAAGCCTTTTCCCTTGCCTTCAGATTGTGCCTACCCAGTGAGCTGCTCCTGGCCCTGAGGCCCCACTCCCATGCTCCCCCTTGGGGAGGGAGTGGTGGGAACAACTCTTTTAGCTTGGCTAAGCTCTGGGGATGCCTGCCTCTTTAGAGTAAACCTTGGGAACCCTGCACCCTGAGGCCCCGTGGAGAGCATAGTGGAGGAGGTTTAAAACATTGACGTTAATAAGAAAACAAAATCATAATTATCAAGTTACAAAACAGAGAGCTCAGAGACAATTAAGTTATGGCAGCTATTTGACTGTTTCCAATGCCAGGAAAGTGGCTTTTTATTAAGTTCATTCTTAAAATGAGCTCTGCATCAAGAAAGAGTTTTTGGTGTTGAGACTATGGCCTGGCATTCCCATCTAGCCCCCTGAGGCCAGTAGAACCCTGCTGGACTGCAGACAGGATCTGGGAGGGAGGCTTCCGGTGGGACCAGGAACATCTTGGTCCCTGAGGCCAGCATTGGGCCACCACAAGCCTGTTGGAACTGGCCCTCTCTGATCCCTCATGGTCTCATTCTCAAATTCTGGGTGGGGCGGGGCCATGGCTTGTGTCCTAACAGTTCCTCCAACTTTGGTGGACTCTCTGTGCCAGCTCTCTCCTGTGACGTCCTGGAAGAGGGGCTCCCACACAGACCACAGCCCATCCTTGCCCATTCTTCTAGGTGGGGAGTGAAGAGTTTGTGAACCAAGAACTGGGCAGCGGGGGACAAAGAGACTCTGGTATGCCAAGAGGTGAGATGCTATGTGGCAGGACTCCACCTCAGAGTCCTGTGGGGCACACATCTTCCTGGGGAGGTGTGGGGCAGCCCTAACAGTGTCCATCACACCCAGAGTAGAGAGAGAGCAGATGGTGTCTTGGACACCCATGGGGCATCTGCCCATTAGCAAATGATTGCTCTGAACCTTCCAGGAGGGCAGTAGCCCCACCCCAACAAGCTCAGGGACTTGGCATGGGGCTACCCCCAGGCAGGCTAGCTAACCTCTGGGCTCAGCTTGGAGCTGATGACTTGCTTCCTGGCTAGTGGTTGGTGATGGGGTGGGCTCTGCTCAGAACGTGTTTATGGGCTGTTAATTGTTATGCTTCCATTTAATTCTGGGTGTCATTCCATGTCAGCCAAGCCTGACAGGCTGGGATTTATGCCTCCAAATTACAGGGCTTGGGCTGTTCAGAGGTAAAACAATTACCCATCAATCAGCCACCAACTGGCTCACTCTCAGGGTTGGCAGCCCCATTAGAAGGAGCAGGTAGGCACAGCCCCAGCAGGACCCCTTGCAAGGGCAGGCAGAGGGCTGGTCCCACCCCAGTTGGCCTTGTCCCTGTGTCAGTCCTCAGCTTCTTGAGAAGGTGGTCCCTGAAGTGGGGAGCCTAGTGTCTGCACTAGACTGTGCTGGCTCATTGCTTGGGGTTTCAGATGCCCACATTGTTATTGTGACCCTGGAAGGGCTGCTCCTGCTGAGGGTGATGAGAGTCAGCAAATGGAGACCAAGTGTCCTGGATGTGCAGGGCATACTTAGCCCTGCTCATATGTGAGAGTCAAGGTCTCTTGCATTATAGGTACCCTAGCTGGAGAGGAAGAAACTGTGGCGGCTCAGAGGGCTGGGACTTGGGTCACAGGGACACCAGATCTTCAAATTCAGGTGCACAAGAGCTTTCTGAATCAGGAGCTCATGGATGGCCTCAGGAAAGATGTGTGCCTCCTTTTTCCTCTTGTGACCTCTGAACATTGGCTTGTGTGTGTAGAAGAAAGACTGGGGTGCTCCTGTGTAGGGAGGTCTGTGCAGCGGCCCCAGACCAAAACTTGGAGGTCTTTTATTAGGGGGTGAGTTGGGCAGTGTCCTGGGATCTTGGTGGTGTGGGCATTGGTGGAGTAGCCAGGGGCTGGTAAGGTGAGGGGAGGTGGGCAGCAGTGGGGCTTGGGCATGTGGTAGAAGTGGTGGGGAATGGGGAGTGGTGAAGCATCTCGGGATAAAAAGAGGTGAGGTGGGGGTAGGGACTGAGACAGGGGGCGGTGGGAGGTGGCCGGGTAGGCATGATTGGGGCAGAGCCGGGAGGCATGCTGGATGGGGAAGGCCTGAGCTAGATGTACAGAATCTGCTTGGCTTTGGTCCCATGTGGTTGGAGTCCAGGGCTGGGGTGGAAGTTCTCCTTTCAGGGGTCAGGGGGCCAGCACAAAGAAGGATCTCATGGAAGGTGATCCTGTCTGGGTTGCCTCCTTACTACGGACGGTGGGAGGTGGCTGCTCCTGGCACAAGAACTCTTGGGAGAACGCCACCTTCTGCTCAAGAGATGGCCCCTCCCACAGCAATACATCCCTTCAGTTGTCTTGTGTCACCTGCGCCAGTCCCGCTCAGTGTCTCTCCTGGACCCTTGACAGTAGGTTGCGCCTTGTTTCCTGTGAGCATGGGGGTGGAAGTCTCTCTCTACTAGCCCGACGCAGTTTGTTGCCCCGGAGACCTCATGTCCCCTGCCAGGGCCATCTCACATTCAGCCCTGAAGTGGGAGCCCACTCCAGCTCTCAGCCAGGAGGCCAGACACCCACTCACAAGGATGGAGCTCACCCTCCTCTGCACAGTACTGGGCAGATCAGCCCCATAACACTTTGCTTCCCTCTGTCTCTGTCTGTCCTGGGCTGCTCCCTGCCATGCTTGGGTGGCCAAGTTGGCATTTGGAGCCTGGGGAGCCGCTGACAGTGCATATCCTGCCAGCTGAGGAGACGCTACCTGCCTGGGTGGAAATGTCAGGTTTCTGGGTGCTGCTGCGTGGGACTGGACATGGGCTCAACTCCAGCAATGGAGGTCAAGAGTCAGGAGGTGCTGCAAGGCAGGGGAGGTTGGGCCCAGTGGGATGCTAATGGACGAGGGCCTATCCTTGTCGGCTATGCAGCCCTGTGGGTGGACAACGTGGAAGAGTGATGGTGCATTCAGGACCCCGAGGTCTGAGGGGGTTATCAGCATGAACTGATTTCCCTGGAGGCCCCTTCCTAGCAGTGACCACCATGCTCCAGTTTGGTGAGGCAGGGACAGGTGGCCATTTTGAAGTCCCTGGGTGGGGGGCACCCTTGAGGGGGTGCCTGCTTAGGTTCCCAGCACTCAGTAGGGACAGATCTTAGCAGGACTTGTGCCTCCACCTTGTGGGGCCAGCTGTCCTCGGTCCGTATGAAGCAAGGTGTCTGGCAAACTCAGAGGAGTCAGGTCTGGCGGCAGCCAGGCGCTGCTGGGACTTGTACTCCAGGTGTGAGGACACGGGTCTGGCCCAGGAGTATAGAGTCCTCCTGTCCCGTCCAGTCTCCACCTTTCATCATTACAAAAGGAGCATAAAAATCTGAAAATGACAAAGAGAGACTAGAAGGAGCATGCTACCATCTGTCTCTGCTGGGCTGACCCCACAAGTCCCCCAGAGAGAAGATCCTTCATTCATGGACCCCACCTCCTTTGTTGAGACTATGGCTGTTTACAACAGCTATATGTTTTAATCACAGAGACGCTGTAAACACACATGTTGTTCTATTTCCTCTTGAGGGACGTCCAGGTGGCTCATGGGGCCACTGTGCTCCTGGCAGTCCCTTACAATCTTGCTAACACCACCACTGGATGTGGGAGACTGACTATGTTCTGTGCTGCTGCCTCACACACTGCACCATCACAGACGCAGTCCAGCCCATGCCCTTGCCTAAGACTCTGGCCCGAATCTCAGTGTTGATACCTGGAGTGTCCCCTGTGGGACCTGTGACAACGCCTCACTGACTGCCACAAAAGGAACCCTAACTGATTATTGTATATGCTAGTGGGGGCTTGTGAGCATTCTCTGAGTGTGCTCATGAGGACGATGTGGGCCTGTGAGTAAGGGGGCATGTGTGGGGTCCCAAGATGGAGGGAAGGAGTGCTGTGCCAAGCCTGACCAGGCCATTCCCTCACCTCCCTGGGGTCAGGAATGGGGTACTTTATGGCTGAAGGGGCTGAGGCTGACCTCCAAACCCCTGTCCCCTTCACCAGTCAGGCTGTCCTAGGAGCCTGTCCAAGGGCCCTTGTCATGGGGCTTCTTGGGGTTAGTTTGAGGGAGGAGTAAACTGGCTACTGGGATATGCATATTCTAACCTTGGCCCCTTGTCACCCCGGACTATAAGGGGAGACACCAATGGTGACTCTCAGGGCCAAACACTCAACCCACTGGTCTGAATCTTGTCCTTCTCCCTGTAGGGGGCCCCATGAATCCTCATAGTTCACTCACAGCTTTCCATGAATCCACATTCCCCATGCTCCACCACAGGTCCCCATGGGTCCACGGCCACCATGGCCACCTCCAACATGGAATGCAGTGCTGGCATCATGATGACAGGAGGCTTTTGAGATGGGTGAAAGTGAGGAAAGAGGTGGTTAGCACCCTCCTTCAGCTGTGGGATCTCCTGTGGGCCACAAACTTGTCCCTTGGGATGCATTGTTATGTTTGGTTCATGCCCCCAGTGACCCAAGGCCAAGTGATAGGAGTCCCAGGGTCTTAACAAGATGGAAGGCCCTGCAGGGCTGGGAAGCCTGGGGCTGGGCACAGGGCAGTGGGGTCTCTGTGGGGTGTTTGGGAGCACTCTTAAGGCCCAGTGATCTGCTCCCTGGCAGTTCCGCTGCACTCTGGATCCAACTCCCAATGTCATCCAGTCCCAGGGCCTCCTCAAACCAAAGGGATAGGCTGGCAGTTGGCAGCAGTGTGGCGTGTTCAGCACACATAGTTGGCCAAGATTCTCTGGCAGGGTTGTTCCACAGGCTCACAAGTGGGTAGGAGGTCACTGAGGTCTCTACAGTCACCATGTTCCTGGAACTTCCCCATCTTGGACCTCAGGCAGAGGGACTCCTTAGTCCTCCTGGTCATCTGAACTTCCTCCCAAAATCCAGGCCTTGCTGCTTTGCAGGCCTTCCCTCAGCCTTCTCTGAGCAGGGTAACCCAAGGAAAACCCTCTGGGCCAGCTTACCCCCTGACAAACGTGGGGGTTGGGGCTGCTGTCTTTCCAGATAAGGGCAGAGGGACCAAGGTATGCTGAGGGTGTCCAGGCCATGATGGTTTGAGTGGCCATTCCTCCCTGACCCTCAGCGACTATGACCTTGGCCTCCTTAGGCCCAGCAGGCCCCAGGACTCCTCACCCCATCCCCCCATCCCATCTTCCTCCTTTCTGTACATCCTCAGAACCTGCCTTCTGGCATCTTGCTGTCCCGAAGGCCCCACTGCCAATGCCGCCCAACCCTCCCAAAGGCAGTTTGGTGTGTGTGCTGTCACTCTAGGGCATAGACAGTCCTCAACGGACCAGTAGCTTGATCTCAGGAGCTGCCCCATGAGATCTGGGAAGGATGGGCCCCAGAACCAGGAAGAAATAACTTCTTAGAGACCTTTTACCACACTTGACATGTCCCCTTCTGGTTCAGGACACTTCATGGATCCCTGAGGAATGTTTGCCCTTCGGCGTCTATCTGCCAGGCCCTGGAGGTGTGGGCCAGTAGGGAAGGGAAAAGAGCTGCGCTTTGTCCAGGAAGCCTTTCTGAGCATCCACAGACACAGACACCTCTACTTTCTTTTTCTGACTCATCACAAGACGCGCCCTAGAGTGATGTTCAACAAGGTGCTGATGTGGCCTGCAGGGAGATAGTGCTGAAGGGTTAAGCCTGGAGCGAGGTCTCCTTTTCCACTCAGGCCCAGGAGACACTGGGCTGTGTGAAGCTATAGTGCCTGGCCTGCATTAAGGGTGCATAAGTAGGAAGAAGGGATAGATGCCATCTGCGTGAGAATCATGTCACTGTTGTGGGGAAGGTGGATTCCTGAGCATGCTGGTCAAATCATGTGGATGTGGCCTGTCCAGGAGCACTGGACTTCTACAGCGCCATGGGGGAAAGGGGCCCTGGATTAAATGAGGTTAGCAGGGCCCCTGAAAGACCTCTAAGTGTCTTGAGCATTTCAGGTATAGGCGAGTCTAGGAGACAGGCAGTTTGCCTGCTAGGGATGTGTCCAGATTGGGCTTGCTGTCTTCTCATCCACCCAGGGCCGTGTGCAGGAACTGATGGCTGAGGTTGGGCATCCCACAGCCCCAGGGCCTGGGGGAAAAACAGGAGTTGGGAGTCCCTGTGCCCAAATACCACCTCTGACCTGGGGCCAAGATTCGGTCATTTCATGTCTCCATTAGACAATGCTCACTGCTGGTGACAACTAATGCTGCATTGACTAAAGGAAGAGCATTCCGAACCTTGGGTGGGGGCACTCTCTCTGGAGGTGGGATCTTGGAGGCAGAGAGTCAGTCCTTTGACGTGTTAGGACAGGATGGTGCCCCTCTTAGCTCTGTGTATAGGGCTCTAGTCTTTACAGGTCCCCGGCCTCTCGGGTGTCATATTGTACTTTGTTTTTATTCTGTTTGTGTGGATATCTTCTATTTGCTGCCTACAATGCTTGTTTTCCATTTCCAGTGGAGTCACAAGATTTTCTTTTAAAATATAATCATTTAAGTGAAAAAAAAAAATCCATTTGAGGAAAACCCTCCAGTAAACAATAGTAAGGTGGGTGGGTGGATGCGGCTCCAGCAAAATGTGGGCCTTGGGGACAGACACCTGGGTTGCGGGTAGGGAGAGAGGCAGGAAAGGTGGGGATTCCTGCTGGGGCATGGAAGACCCCACCCCAGCCTCTGTGACAACCTTGAGCAGCAGGTGCCCTTGACTGCCGCCCTGTGGTTGAGGTGCTGCCAGCTACCTGCATGTCCAAGTGTCCATGGTTTCTCCACTCTTGGGCTCCCAGGGCCCCCACAACCTGTTCTCATGCTCCATTGTACCTACTATGCTTTGAATTTACCGTCCAGCATGTTTAGTCATCAGAAACATGACAGGATTGAATATTCAGTCTAGTCAGCAGGGGCCTAATTCAGAGCCCACCTCAATACGGGGTCCTCTGCCCACAGATCCACCCAGATGATGGAGAGGGCCGGTTGTCTTGGACTGCCTTTTCATATCTCTCCTCTTCCCAGAGGGTAAACTGAGGCCCAGGAAGTTGCTCCTTGAATCTCAGGCTTTGTGGTGGATGGGGGACAGGCCTGACTTCTTTGTGCCCCAACAAGGGCTATGGTCAGAAAAAGTGTGGAGTGTCTGACTGGCAGATGTCTCAGAGAGCTGGGGCATCTCTGAAGTCCTATTGTTGTTGGAGCTCTGTGCTCTCCTGCCTTCTTTCTTCAGGTGTGGAGCAGAGTAGGGCACAGGATCAGGTTCCCATGCAGACTGCCTGTGGCTGGAGGTCATATTGTCTGATTGGTGGGCCCAACTGGACAGGATCTAGAAGGGTCATTCTCTGGGGACTGACACCCCGAGGTGGGCCAGAGGAGAGGCAGACCCTCACACAAGGGCTGCAGCTGTCCTGAGGTAAGGATGGGCTCAAGCTGAGGATGTGTCTCACTCTGTCTAGCTGTCACAGACCTGGTGCAGGATGGAAGGCAGTGTCTGTCAAAGTCCAGATGACACTTGCAGGAAGTGGACCAAGGAACCCTGACCCCCTAGCCTCTGGTGTCACAGTCCTACAGCCTCCCATGGCAAAGATGAGGAATTTGGAGCAAATGTCCAGTTGCCTGCTGGGTCTCACTGAGATGGGTGAGAGAGCTGAGTGCTCCCCATCAGGGACCCCAGTCCAACATCCCCTTCCCTCCACCTTGGGACAGTTTTCCCCACTGACTCTCAAGGGTCACTCCTGCCACTTAGCTCTCTAGCCATGCAGGCCCCTCTGGCCCGTGGCAAACATGGGATATTTGTACAAAATGGAATCCTCTGCTTCTTCCTGTGAGGGGCAAACCCAGGACAGACTGTGCTGTTATTTCCAGGACTTCATGGTACACATAACTCTAGCACAGACCATTAAACCTGGAGCTTGAGCAGGTGCTGCTGACTTAGGTTGACCTCTGGCAGCAGACTCATGGGGGCACAGGCCCTGAACTCCATCTGCCTCTCAACCCCAACAGGGAGTGACCTTTCCAAAAGGTTAGGGACTCCCATATTCGGGCAGGGAGCATTCCTGACAGGAAGCTGTAATTCAGCATCTGATTGGAGGCCTTGGAGAAGCTGCAGGCAGGTGGGAGGGCAGGGGGCAGGGTCAGCACAAAGGGAGGCTGCTGACATCTAGTAGTTCCCTGCGAGCCCACTTGTAGATATCTGGCATGAAGATGAACAGAGGGGTGCACTGTCATAAAAAGCAAGGTGATACCTGCATCTCTCATCTGGTTTGTGTCCTTTAGGGCCCCCAGCCAGGTTAATCTGACCCCCACCCACAGATCAGACCCACACGTGGCTGTGGCCTCCACCAGATGCTGGCCCGAAGCTATGCTGGGCTTCGACATCTCACTCTCTAGGTTTCGAGATGACGCAGGTGATCTTAGGGCTCTAGGATCCTCACAAGTGCAGGCAGCGAGGTGCCAGAGACCAACGCTGCCTGGGACAGTGCATCAGTGTGTATCCAGGGCCTGTGTGCCAGATGGGGGCACGCCTGGCCTGGCTGTGTGTCCAGGCACTCTGGCTTTGTGCAATGAAACTTCAAAGGACTGGGCTTCCCAGGAGGCAGGGAATCACCACATTAGCTTTCAGCTGGACCTCCAGTAAATGTGTCCTGGCAACATTTCATGCTACACAGAGGCCTCAGAGGTGACAGATCTGGATCAGGACTGAGTAACCTCGCTGCCCTCCTCCCATGTCTATCTCCAGCATGACCTTCCTCCTCCCGAGGCCTGTGAGCACCGCTGTGAATGTAACTTTCACTTAACCCTCCGACAGCCTGATACAGGCAGGGGCCCTCAGCTAGAGTTCAGGACCTGAGGGACAAAGTCTGCTGTCAGCGGGGCTATACTACTGGTCCCCTCCACCTCCCGTGCTTGCTCATCTCCCCTTCCTCACCCTGGTGCTCCTGGCACTACCTGGAGCTGTTGACTCTGTCCAAATCCCAGGTCCCACCCCACACACGTGGGGATGCATAACCCTGCCTGCTGTCACCTTCATGCATCCCCGAGTGCTGACTAGCCTAGAAAGGGTGGCCTGCAGTGGGACCTTAATGTCAGAGAGCACAAGCCTTTTCTGGAAGCCCTGACACACAGGATCCCTGCTGTCTCAAGCACCTCTGGCAGTATCACCTGCCTCCTGAAAATCTCTGAAACTCCCTACTTGAAAGTTCCCTGGCATTGCCCCATCACTTCTCCTAGGTCATTGCTGTCTCCTCCACACTGGCCTCTAGGCTAATCACATAAGGATTTGAACCAGTAATAAAGAAAACCAAATAAGGTCATTCTGGGAATGAGGGGTCAGGAGACTGATCCTGGACACTGTTAATGGCCGGTCAGCCTGCCTCCCTGTCAGTGGCGAAGTGAGGACTGTCCAGCCTTAGGGACTATGTGAAATCCAAGGGGGATGGGGTGCGTGACATGCCCATCTTGTCCCTGCACATTCTGCCATCCATTAGTGACAGTGGCCCCAGGTGGCCAAACATAGTCTCCTGCCACCCCACCCCCATTGCTCTGAAGACTTTGAACCCATGCATTTGCAACCCCTGCTGAGTGCACTGCCTAGCTGCTGCTCTAGGCACAGGTGAAGGGGTGAGAGGAAGATCCTCTCTGGGGCTGGGGGTGAGGTGCTGATGGGGGCAGCAGCCTCTGGCAGGGGAAAACCCCCATATGACTGGCTTTGCAGAGCTACTGGGCAGCCCAGATCCCCCTGGTACCCTCGCACTCAGTGACCGCACTGTCGGGCTTACAAGAGGAACAGGCCTCTCAGAGAGGCCCTGGACACCCCACAGACAATACCGTTGCTGTTTCCAACCAAACAACCAAATGCCAGATTTTAACTCCAGGCTCTGTTGGAAATATGTAAGTCAACATACACAGAACTGGGAGGACAGACAGGCCCCAGGTAGGGTGGCACAATGGCCACTCCCTAGGAGGTGATTACTGGAGGAGGGGCCACAGGTAAATGTTTTTGGCAGGTAGATTTTTGTCCTATAGTTACCCTCACTTCAGGGACACAGACACTCCTGATCTCCAACTCCCAGGCCAGTTCCTGCTGGGGATTATACAGAGGATACTTGCACCTCAGGCTGGTGTCCTTGACTCACATCCTGCTTGCAACCTCCAGGCAAGATTCTTGTCACCCCGAGCCCGGTAGGCCCCATACTCAATCCAGGACCCCCTCTCAGTGTCCGTAAACCCTCCCTCTGCACAGATTGCTGCTGTCGGGTGTGGGGTAGATTCCGGCCAGTCAGTCCCAGGTCAGGTACCTGTCCAAGCATTAGTACCATGCCTGTAGCTTCAAAAAGGAGCCAACAGGGCAGCCTCTGCTGCTTTCCACCTCCCATTCCAGAACCCTGGCCACAGGACAAACAAGAGTTTCACAAAGGAAAAAGTGCCTTAAGAGGTCATAGCCTGGCTGCAATCCCTTCGCACGTAAGTCTGTGAGTAGTGTATGTGCCGGTATCACAGAAGGAATGGTTGTGTCCCCCTCAAATATATCGAAATTCTAATCCACAATACCAATTTGGAGGTATTTAGGTCATAAAGTGGAGTCCTCCTGAGCAGGATTAGTGACCTCATAAGCGAGACCCCCAGAGAGTGCTCTCTCCCTTCCACCACATGAATACACAGTGAGGAAGTGCTGGCTATGAACCAGAGAGCAGGGCCTCAGCAGACAGTGAACCTGCTACACCTTGATCTTGGACTTCTAGCCTCCAGAACTGTGAGAAATATGTTTCCATTGCTGATAGGCCATCTGCTCTATGGTATTCTGTTACGGCAGCCTGCATTGGCCAAGCCTCAGTTTCCTAATCTGTACAACAGCGAGGGGTGTCTCGTTGGTGACACATAGCAGTGCTGGGCTGGTGGCTTTGGGCCTGGCATCCCCAATCAGTCAGGTTGGGTGCTGCCATCTCCTAGGGGCTTCTCAAGACACCCATTTTTCCCAGGTCCCACCATACCCATCTGAGACGTCCTGGCCCCACCTGATACCTGACTCTCCCATCCTCTTGGTGTCCCCATGGGCCCTCCCTGGGGCTTGGCAGGTTGATGGCATTCCACTGCACCTGTCCAACCTGCTGGTGACTTGCAGGTCAGATGCCAGTTCTCCCACATGACCTAGACAACACACATGCAGACTCTTTTGCCTCCTGGTCCAACCCCACCCCCTGTCCTGGGCCCCAAGTGGGCGTATTTGGTGGCAAGATGTGGAGATGGGGACCCCAGGTTGGTTGCACCCTCCCTAGGTGGCCTCCCTGAGAGCAACCATCCTACCTTCACAGCACAGGCTGGTGTGACTCCTCTTTACATCCTTTCTCCCTAGTCTGCTGACTGAAGGATGTGACCTCTCTGGCCAGACCCTGACTGGCTCTTAGAGCTCCCCATCATCCCTCTTGTGTGGCATGCTTTGATTAACTATAAATTGATACTCACTCACCGAGGGTGCTGTGACAATTTCAGAAAAACTCTGAAGAAGAAGGACCCTGCAGTGACTTTGACAGAGATCCCAAGAAATTCCAGCCGGTGTGGTGACTTTCCATAAGAGTGGACTTGTGGGTGGAGTGCCCTCATGAGTTGGGTGCTTGAATAGGCACCTATTATGGGATGCCCTCCTCAGAGGGGGCTGAGAATTGGGGCCATGGTGTGGCCTTGGTCCAACTCTGCAGTGTTTATCCAGTACTTGCCCTCCCACCTGCCAGCACACCCCTCTGCCTCTGCTGGTTCTGCTCCAAGCCTGCCCTGTTCTACTCTCAGCCACCCCCTAACCCCTACCACCCCAGCTCTGCTCCCGACTCTTCCCGGCTCTGCTCCCAGTGCTTGCCAAGAAGGTCTTAGAATGCACAGCTTTTGGGGAAGATTTCCCTACACAATTGTATTTAATCTGGAAGACCAAGATGCTTGGGGCAAAAGTAACAGTGTGTTAATAATGGTGGGTCAGCAGGCAGTGAGCCAGTGATTTGCCTCCAGGGAGGAAGGATTTGGCATAGATACTAAAAGGAGGTGGGAGGAGAGCTGCTGGGTGTGGTGCCTAGTTGACAGGAAACCCAGCTACAGAGCAGTAGGTCTGCCAGGTCCTAGCCTGCCTTTCATTCTATATTAAAGATCAGCCTGAAATTAGGGAAGGGTCATGAGCGGCATGCCCTCTGAGTAGCTGCTCTAAGAGGCTTCCCGAACATGATCTCTTCCTCCAGGAAGCCTCCCAGAGATGTCCACAGACCTGAGCCTTAGTGCTGGTCCGCCTCTCATTTGACCACAGGAAGCTTTCGGAGCCCTAGATGGGGCTTAGGTGGCTTTGTTTCCACAAGAAGCCCTTGGTTCCACTTCTGCTCCTTGGGGTTCCCTCTGTGGCCAGGGTTGGTTGTTCTTTGCACCCTCTCCCCAGTCTTGCCTGCCCTGCGAGGACTCCTCTGTTCCCGTGCTCATCTGAAGGGTCTGGAGACAGTGGGGACAGCTCTGTCACTAGGAGTCATGGCCCATGTCACCTTCAGGGGGAGCAGACCCACCCTCCAACCTTTGGTCGCGGTGCCCAGTGGCCATCTCATTCTGACTGGGTGTGGGTCTTATCGTGCCAGCTCTGCTAGACTGGGAGCAGTCTCCTCTCTAGTCCACACTCTTCAGTGGGTAGGTCCTGTTTGGTTCCACATGGTCCGTCTATAGTCTCCTGAAATGAATTTCTTGGTGCCAAGGGCCAAGGGCTGCCTGATGCCACAGAGTCACCTGTCCTCCTGTCCCTCTGTGCCCCATGGAGAAGTTTCTTCTTGTCCTTTGCCTAAGACCTGGGCCATGCATCTTCAGGAGGCAGTAGGAGTACCGCAGTTCTCTCTTGGCAGTGGGAGGGCCCCAATTTTGAGCATAGTGATATTCTGTTGGTGGCTGTGGAATCTACCACACCAGGAACAATTGCACCACAGAGTCAGTGCTCCAAATCGGAGTTTCCGGCTTGCCCCCTGCCAGCTGTGAAGCCTCCAAGAGTACCTCCAGCCCAGAAAAGCCTTCTTCCCACACTTGTCAGGCTCATGCTCATCACACACAGGTCACTGTCAGCCCCCTTAAGAGGAAGCCTTAGACCAGGGATTACAGTTTAACTAGCAGGACAGTGAATTGCTCTGGCTCCAGCACCCAGTCGTGGAATGCATCCTGATTGATAAGGAAAGCTGATGGACACTGATGGACGAGTTTGACATGTGGGACATGTGGTACATGACCAGCACAGACCCTCACCAAGAAACAAAAGATTGACATCAGTTGAAGAAGACCACCAATAACTTCAAAGGACAATGTCACCTTGGCCAGTCAGTAACTGAAAACTGGTCTGCAGACTTCTCTCCATCCCTCTTCCTCACCATGTGGGATTTTCTCTTGAAAACCCAGGCCGCAGGCAAGGCCTCAAGTCAGCCTCCCCACCAATGGGGTGTTAGCCTCCTGGCTGGCTCCATCCTTTCTCTCTCTCTGCTCCCCACTAATGGACCCCCAACTTGCTTACTCTCTGAGCCTGTCTGGTATGTGGAGGGACCCTGAACCCATGGAGTCTGGATCTCCCTTGGTCAGCTCCATCCCTTTACCTGCTGATTAAACCTCTGTTCACTCGCCTAAGTCTGCCATGGGTTCTTTGAGCGACCCGAAAACCCTCACAGTCACCACAAAGAAAACCACAGGCCAACTGCAGCCCTCTGCTGAGGCAGGGGGCATGCAGGGTGATGGCCTTGTTCCTTACCCATGTGCCCACTGCTGGCCCAGGTCAGGCCCAGAGCCGAGAGTGTGCCTGCCAAGGGTCCTGGTCCTTCCTGGCCTATACCACCTCCCAACTTGGGGGACTTTCAAAAGAAAGTGGCTTCCAGGTGGGAGAGGCTTCCCTTTGGGAAGACAGTCCCTAGAAAACAGAGCACCAGGGTGTCCAAGACATGAGAGTGACTGCTTACTACTGGATCCTGTGTCTGCATGGGGACAGGCAGTCCGTGGGTTAACTCAGAAGTCAGAGGCCTGGGGGACAGCCACATGGACTGCTTTGCCTCCATTCATCAGCCTGCAGCTACCCTACCCCAGCCTTAGAAGCTGCAATACATATTGATTTGGGCAAATTAATGCATTTCCAAGGACCTGGATCAATAGTAAAGTTACAAGGATCAGGGCAAAGCCATGTATCCAACTCCAGTATCTCTGAAAGCCTGGTGGAGGTTGAAAAAGTACTGGTCTCATATCCAAGGGATCAGGGACCACTGTTTAGGAGGATGGGCCCCTGCTATCCATTTGCCTCATGGACGTCCCACCACTCCCCTCATCTTGGACTTCCCTCCCTCTAATCATTTTTCATGTTTCTGGTCCTGTCTGCCTCTCTCCCTTCTCCTTGGGTTTCAAGGCTTGGCCTAGTGAGCTTCAGCGGGGCCACTTTTTTTATGAGAATTTGGGAAATGCAGATGTGATGTTTCTAGCTAATAGCCCCAAATCACTTGTGTTGTACCATTAGTGGGGAAACCAGCCTGCGTACATTACACACTGCCTAAGTGGGAGCAGAGGCAGCGGTTTTATGACCCCATAAAACTTTGGAAGTTTATTGCTATTGAACAAACATGTAATCCGAAGCTTCAAGTTCAATATACATAGCCAACAGCATTTAGAACCGGCTCCAGCTGCAGCTCCCTGGTTGGGCTGGGTGGCTGCACAGACTGAGCCGCTGAGATATACAGGGGCTTTGGAGCCAATTGGCAATTGATCGACAGAAGACATGGCAGGATTTATAGTGGCTGTGTGGGGTCCCGTTCTGCATATTGAACAGTAGAGAAAACAGGGTGGAGGGAAGGAGCAGCTGCCTAAGATCTGGGACCCTTGGCAGAGGGCCAGTCCTTGGAACAATATGCTGCTCTGGGGGTATTGAGGCAGAGGAAAAGAAAGTGAGTGTGTGCTCCTTGGGAAGAGGAGGGATCAGCAGAGTTCCTTGCAGGGAGGAGTAAAAGGAAAGGCTAGGGGAAGGATCAAGTTACTGTGTCATCCATACCAGAGACCCCCATCCTGCATTTACTAAACTAGCCATCCCTCCACATAGCCATCTGTCCCTCCCTCCATTTATCTACCTAATCACCCACTTGCTCGTCCATCCATCTGTTCGTCTGTCCATCCATGCATCAGTCAGCCAACTACCTAGCGAACCAGTCGGCCATCCTTTCATACTTCCATTCATCCACCTGTCTACTTAGCTTTCCATCTATCCACTCAGTCATTCCTTTACATATCTGTCTGTCCATCCCTCCTTCAACTGATCCATCTACCACTCACCTACCCACTATCCATGCACATCATTCATCTATCAGCTTCTCTAAATATGGAGAACTCCCCATGGTTAATAGTAGTGTCTTTATGTTCTCCCAATTTTTCTCCATGTTTACATTCTTTCTTCCAAATTCATATGTGACTCTCTGGGCTCCTCTGCTCTGCGTTTTTACTTTGCATATTGGATATTGTAGCTGTTTCCACCTTATCTGCAACTGCAAGTCATACTTTATCCTCATCTAGTCCACAAGCCAGGGTGTCCCTTGGAGTCAGACTCCATCAGCTTGGAGCCCAGGAAGGGGTATTCCTAGGCTGATGACATTGCATCTCACACTCATGAGGAAATCCTGCCCCATTTCCCACCCTGGTGGACAGGGGGCTTCTGTGATGCTGGCCAGAGGGCCTGAGGTGAGTTCACTGGGGTGGCGTCAGAGTATAACCTTATTGTAGTTTACTCACACATTTCATGATTTTGGATCAAATGTGTTTTGGATAGCCTTGTACTATGTTAATGGTATTAAGTTTTGTCACATTAGTGTCAAAATTTGGCCTGATTCATTGCTTTCCTTTTAAGGTAGGTTTTTATTTTTTTGAGCCATCTCAGAGTTTAGCTTTCACGCAAAATGGACTTATCTTTGCCTTTGTACTTAGAAGTTTCTTTCCCATGGGGGATGCAGTCAATATTTGCCTGTTTTCTTCAAATTCCTTTCAATGACTGGTTCTTTTCTGCCAGCCTGCTTCACACTCCAGCCCACATCTGTGGGTCCCACACTGCCAGGAAGACACCTGGGACTTCTCTTTCCTTCTCTTCTTCATGCATAAACTTTTCTGAAGGTTGCAGAAGGAGAAGACCCATCTATGGCCTAGTGACTATGTGCAGGTAACTATCATAGATAGGTGGGAATGGAGTCAGGGCGAGAACTGGAACGTTGAGGCTGGAGAAGATGGTTTAGTGAGCTGGGGCTCCCAGAAATCTCTTGGGGTTATGACTGACCTGACATGACAGAACTCAGCCAGGTCGCAGAGTGGTGGATGACTTCCACGGAGGTTCTGGTAAGGCTTTTGGGACACCTAGAGTAGGGAGGGGAAGAGGGGTGGCAGAGATGAGTGGTAGCTGGGCAAGGAAGTACCCATTGTGGATGGGCTTCCCCTTGTGCCCAGAGCAGCCACCAGCCTTGCTCATAGGCCCGCATGGAGACAGTTGAGTTTGCTTTAGAGAACTTTACCATGGCCTGTGAAGGGGTGGCCAGTGTTGGCTGGGGTAGGGTCTATGACAATCGAGCCTGAACTGACCCCAAGGCAGCAGGAGAGAGTACCGCCTGAGACAGGAGAAAGGGTTGGTGTTGCTCCCCAGTTGTTGTCCCTCCCATGGCTGCCAGAGATGCTGGCTCAGCCCAAGCCCACTTCCTCTCACTTTCGTGAAGACCAGGGCTTTTCAAGAGGCACAACTGGATGTGATCCAGCCTTGATGGTCCTGGTTAGAATCCCAGCTTTGCCACTCATGTGAGATGCCAGTCAAGTCTCAATTTCTGCACCTGTAAAATGGGATGACCAGTTACCAAGGTAACATATGTGTCTTTTCCAGTGCTGTGCCTGGTGCCTAGGAGACACTTAGATCCTCCAGAGATATTTTCTCCCACTCCCAGGACTTCCCTGGCCTCTGGCCCACAGGCTGTGCCCCTATGGGCAGGACATCACGAGACAGGGAAAGGCCAGTTCTGTGCCACGACAGCCTGTCTGGAAGCAGGTTCCTGAGGCATTGCTTGGGTCTCTCTGTGTTAGATCTCGAACCGAGGCTCAGTCCTCTCCTCAAAGGGCAATCAAATCAGTAGGGATTGATACAATGAAGTGGATGGGATGCATGCTCATGCTCTGGGGACCTAGGCAGGCGCTCTCTCCTCAGGACCAAAGACATCCTCCTTAAATAAACTGTCATGGTCTTTTCAGGCGACTCCCAGTTCCCTTCCCTCCAAGCAGCAGAAACATAGACCCTATCAGTGCCAGGCATCCTCTCCTGTCATAACTCAACTCTACTGCAGCTCAGGATCCAGGACAGCGTCTCCTGTCACAGATGACCTTGGGAGGGCCTTGGGAGATGAAAGGGGCCTGCCCATGTGGAAGCACAGCAGGAGGGAGGCCCTGAGAGCCAGACTGTACACAACTGTCTCAGCTACAGTGGCAAGTCTGTGTGCTGTCCCTGAGAGTGCTGCTGCCAGAGGGGTAATCTCCACAGAAAAGCTGACAGGACACAGGATAGTCCCTGGGAGTGAGCTCCCATCCTGGAAAGGCAAGGGAGTCCTCCTGGGAATGCTGAAGAGACATTACCAAGCCTGCATGTAGTTTAAGGGGCTCACTTGGGACCAGGCTAAGGCCTGTGCATGACTGGGGCAAGATGGGGCCACATCCATCATCCATCCATATCATCCTTGGCTAAAAAATCTGACAATCCAGGAGTAGATGAAGAAGCATGTTTGGCTGATCACAGAGAAGAAAGAGACCTGAAATCATGTGTTTCATGTATGCCCGATGTGGTCGGATGCTGGCTGAGATACCCTTGCCAGACACATTTACAGAGAAAGAAGGGATCTGCTGAGTCAGGGGGAGCCTAAGGTTGTGACAGGTGATTGGTACCCAAAGCTGGACATGGGTAACCTGGGCCACAGACCAGAGAAGGGCTACATCCCCATCTAGAAAGCAGCATTGGAAGACAGAAGTGTGAAGCAGTATCATGCTGAGTCTATGCAAGACTACGACACAGGACTGGGACAGCTTGTCGTGTGCTGAACCCACACAGGTACAAGATAGTAGAGTCAGTAAGTCCCCAGGTATAGTATCCTGAGAGGGAGCTTGCAAGCAAGACAGTGCCATGAGGGCTGTGGGCTGGTGGCAGTGCCCTGAGACCCCAGCCTGGCTCTGTATGTCTCTCAGTGACCCGGTCTTTTTCCATGCAGCAGTCACACTGAAATGTGACTGAAATGTGGAGCCACTAGCTCTAGGGCGCGGCTGGTGCCACATCCAGGGATTAGTGGTCGGAGAGAAGAGTTGTGCCACTTGCCACGCTGTGGAGTTCATTATCAACCTCTATTAGTACTTGACCTGTGTGTCTGGCACTGGTCAGCTCATCACTGAGAATTGCAGGGACTCCATATCTCCTCTGACCTGTCACCTGGCTCTGCCCTTGGAGTCCAGCAGTAGTGGAGAGGGGGATTTGGACAGAGAGCTGGAGCAACTCAGCTAGGCCAGCACCTCAGTTCTGTAAGCATTTTTGTCACAGGTCCTGAGTCACCAGGATCTCAGAGCACCTGTTTTGCATGCACCCACGGGTTTAAGAGCAGACCCCTGGGCAGAGAGTCTGTGGGATGGGTGTGGCCTTATTGAGGGTGGTTTTCTGAGAGGGAGCCGACCAGCTCCTCTCCCCTCTCCCCAGCCCACCCTGTATTTCTACCTTGTGACTGGCCCCCATTGTCCAGTCTTCTTCCTGGAGAGGCCACCCAAGTTATGTGGAGGTGGGTGGTCATGAGTCTCACTTAGCCAACGAACCCTCTCCTGGATAATGCTGTGAGGTAGGAGCCTGACCTGAACCCTTCAAGACATCATTGTCCATCATTTTGTTTTGTTACTTTTTAAAGAAAGATGTCGGCAAGAATGAAGGTGAGCAGAGGCAGGTAGGCAGAAAAAGAGGAGGAAGAAGGATTTTATTTATTTGTTCATCTTGGTTGTTTACCATCAAAACCGCCCCCCACCCCCGCCCACCAGCCCAGGTCCTGAATGTGAGTCCTTGGGATGTTTGTGCACTGAGTCCGGTGGACTTAACCATTAAGCCACCTAGTCCATCCATTTTCACTGGGACCAGCACCTCTCTGGACATGTGGCAGTGAGCAACCACCAGGGTGGCCTGGGCAAGCCTTGTCCTCTTGGGCTGCCCCCAGGCTCCAGAACTCAGTAGGGTGGCAGCTCTGTTCTTGAAAGTCTTGACCTGGGAAGTTTCTTCTACCAGGAGTGACCAAGGTCGCCTTGATGGTCACTCTGGGTGTTATAGAGGGTGTGTGACTGGTGCTGTATGTCCCCAGGCTTCCCTCCCTTGGCTTCTTTTGTCAGTCTTTACTGGTGCTTCCAGGCTGCCAGGTCCTGCAGAAGATGTGTGATCGTCCCCTGGGACAGTGCCTGTGACATTTCCACCAACACAGATGTAAATGCAACTCCTGAGAACTGTGAAACCCACAAAAGTCAACCTGTGCATCACTGGAGGCTCACTGTGAATGCCGTTAGGACTGTGGGTGGGTCTCCTCGTTGTGGAATGGGGATATCTGAGTCGCTTTGCTTATGCTGAATTATGGGTTTTAATAGCAGAGTTGCCGACAGGTTGCCCAGGACACTCCACGCTGGTTCAGGGGCTGAGGCCAGGCCTGGGTCAAGGCTGCCATCCCCCAGGCGCCTGCCTGCTTCCTGTCAACAGGCGGAAGCAAGCAGAAAGATTTATCTTCCTGACTACGAGATACAAACAGAGAGAAGGCCAAGAGGTGGAAACTAAATAATTGATGGCCTCTCTCTCTCTCAGGGGGCCTCTGAAGCAGTCAGGGCTGGGGTTGGAGGGGAACAGAAGGCAGGGAACCAGCCTGAGGAACAAAGGACTCTGATTTGGGGACAAAGGGTGCATGTCTGAGGTGAGTGTCCAAGACTCTGGCCCTGTAGATTGTGCCATTTCTTCTTGCCCCCATTCATCTTCAGCAGCTGGGGACTACTGCCTGCCCAAGGATACAGGGTGAGGTGTCAGAGAAATCGCGGTATGGGAATGTGTGTGTGTGTGTGTGTGTGTGTGTGTGTGTGTGTGTGTGTGTGTGTGTGTG
>RJWH01009344.1:0-23344 GCA_004363575.1 Solenodon paradoxus | reverse complement strand
CCTTTTTTTTTTTTTATAATAAAGGTAAGGTGCGGGCAGCAATGCAGTAGGCAGGCAGGAAGAGAGGAGGAAGAAACACTTTATGCTTATTTAGCCATCTATCTTGGTGGTTTCCCTGGCCGTGGGTCTTAAACCCAGTGCCGTGGGATACAAGTGGACTGCGCCCGTGGTATACTAGACTGCTAGGTCACCAGGGGTGCCTGCCTTCCTCTTAGAAATAAAATAAAATGACCTATATCTTCATAATCCCCTTCCCTGAGTGTAGCTGGGACATGGAATGTGCTTCTAACCCATAGACAGAGGTCACAAGTTTTGTGCAAGTCGCCTCTAAACCGCTAACTTTAATGTCTCAAAAGGGGGGTTATGTTGGGTGAGCCTGGCCTAATCAGGTGAGCTCAGCCTCAGAGACTCTTTGCGGCTGGTCCTGAGCTGCCCAGTGCTCTGGCCGTCAGTGAAAGGCACCACAGGTGCCTGAGCAAGGACTGCACTCCAGGCCCCGCCCGCACCTGGCGTGCAGACCCCAGCAGGAGCCGGCTGACCCCAGACCTGGCTCTGCCCTGCCCATGAGAAATGCGAGTGTCTTGTTTAAGCTGCTACATTGTAGTAATTTGTGTGAAGCAATACAGCCATGCATGCCCTGGGCCCACCCACCCTCGGCTGCTGTGCCAGCACGCACCCTGCTTTCATCAGCCCCACAACCTGCCTCTCTCAGGCCGGGTGAGGGAATGTGGGCGACCGCTCGTGGTCATGTGGCAGGAGAGAGAGAAAATTAAAATCCAAGATGGAGCGATTCAAAAACTGTAATCTCGGCAAACAGTGGCACTTAGATTTCCCATTATCGATCCCCTGCGCGGATATTCTGCGATCTCGTAATTACAGGAGGGCCTTTTCAATTTGGGCTGAATTGCCTCCCCCCCCCACCGTGATTTCTTCACACTCACAAGAAAGGTGGTAGATTGGAGGCAGCTGTGGCGTCTAAATAAACGGTGCTAATCATTTTAATTGAAATCCAATCCCAGCAGCAGTGAGTGGCCTCTTCCTCTTATCTCCGTGGAGCAGGAGCAATCCTGCCCTTGGCTCAGGGCTGGTTTAGGGACATGGGCTTCTGGGAGACACTGGTCACGGCCGGAACCCTGGAGGGTTCCTGAGTGCCCGCATGAAGCCTGTTCACTCCCTGCCTTCCCCTGTTGGGAAGGAATTCTCCCAAGAACCACACATGCTTGGAAGAGGACCCCACCCGAGTCCCAGCCAACGCCTTGAGCGCTGGCCCAGGGGTGGGCGGGTCTGTCCCGTCCCCTGGGAACACTGGGCAGTGACTGGACACTTCTCGGTGTGTCTCAGGAGGAGAGTTTCCCTGGCCTCTGATGAGCAGAGGCCCACCACACGGTGGTCCCTGCTTGTCAATACCTATTTAGAGAAGTGCTGAGCTACCCATATGTTCTTGGGCTCATTTCTTTCTTCTTTTTTTTTTTTTGAGGCGAGGTGCAGGCAGGAGCGAAGGCGAGTAGACGGTCATGCAGGGAGAGAGGCAGAAGAAGCACTTTATTTTTAAATTTAATTTCACTCTGGTTGCTCTCCCCAGACCCAGGATGCAAATCCAGGTCCTTGGGATGTGTGTGCACAGCACTGCTTCGGGGCTGGAGGACCACACTCTACCAGGGAGTGCTAAGCTCTTCCTTTTGGGGAACAGGAAGAAGCTAATCAAGCAGAGGTGAGAGAGCTGGAGCGGTTAGCTTGGATGGTGGCGCACGTGTACACACACACGCACACGCACACGCACACTCCTTTCTTACCTCTGTCGGCGTTTCTCCTCACCCTTGGATGCCTGGTTCAGATGTCACCTCCTTGGGTCTTCTCCAGGCTGCATGCCATGCCATGAGTCCCCCAGAGCTCCATGTGTCTATGGCTGTCCTTAGCCTTTCTCATCCCCATCAGTCTAGTTGTCGAGGCTAAACTGGCACATGAGGACAAAGGTCTGGGCAGCAGTGATGGGAAAGGACGTGGGGGTTCTGGGCTGGGCGGGGTCCGTTCTGTCTCCTGACTTTGTCGCTGGTTCACGGGACCGTGTGCTTTGTGAAAGTGACCCGCTGTGTATACACATGTTCTGTGCCTTCTGTGCGTGTATTCGATAATTAATACACGGGGAGCTTAAATCCATCTGGTTTCTGTGTGGTCTGGCCCATCATGCCCTTGAATGTCACCTCATCCAGATAGAGGCTGTGTTTGATGTACCTCTGTGTCTGCTATCTCTAACCCAGAGTTCTGGGACCCTGGGAGCCAGGTCCTTTGTTTGTAAAGGGGTGATGATAATGGAATCTTCTATCTATGCTTTAACTACACATACACATATATATTTCTGTTTTTTAAAGAAAGAAGAAGGGAGAGGAGGGAGAAACATTTTTATTTAGCTATTTTTGGTTTTCTACCTCCTGGCTCCCGGTTGAAAACCTGGTTCCCTGGTCTTTTTTCATTTTTATCTTTATTAAAGGAAAGGTGCAGCAGGAATGAAGGCGAGCAGGCAGGCAGGAAGAGAGAGGAGGAAAAAGCATTCGCTTATTTGTTGCTCATCCTGGTCATGTGGACTGGCCCGGGGACATGAACCTGGGTCCTTTGGGTGGGCATGAATTTCTTGGTAGGATGTGGCTGACTCAACCACTCCCCAGCAGCGCACCCCACCACATCAGGGGCTCAGTTCTTCACATGGTCCACACTTCAGCCATCTCAGCTGCCTGAGCCACAAGGGCGGGCCCTAAACTATTTTTATTTACTGCCTATAAAGTGCATGCTGAGCACACAGCCTGGCATGTAGGAACTGACGTGTTGTTCTTAGCTGCTTAGTAATGCTTTATTGAAAGACTGGGGCAGCCACTTGAAGTCTTCACACACCTAAGCCCCTCTCCTCAGGGTCTGCCCAGTGTTCCCCAGGTCACCGTCATCCTAGCCGGGTCCTGACGGTGGGTGGGGGGCTGACTGACCTGTGTCTCCCCTTTTTCCTTCCCTCCCTCTCCTCAGAGAGGTGTGCTGGCCCACAGTCCTGAGCTGGGCCCCTGTCCAGACCCCCTCCCTGCCTTCTGCAGTCAGGGAAACTTGTCCCACCAAAGTAATTACTGTCGCAGGCACCAGGGAGACATTCGCCATTTACTAAAAAATATTTTCCCCAGCAAGCCCATTACACCCAGTGCTTAACCAGGAACCATAGCTCTCAGCCCCCTGGAGAGCCCGCTGCACTAACCTGGGAACTGGGAGCCCCACTTTGCCCGTGGCCCTGCCTTGTAGGCAATTCAGGGGGCTGCTGCTGGGGTCTGCATCCCCTCAACACTGGGGGGCACTAGGTGGGTGCCGGGGTACCAGGGTGAAAACTCCATTCTAGCAGACAGTCTGTGAGACTCTGCAAGACCCGATGTGCTTGTGTCCCCCGCTGGAGCCAGGGACCACGGGGCCCCTCTCTTCTCACGTTGTGCTCTCAGGACTGAACGCGGCCCTGGCTGCTGAGATCCAGTTCAACGTCCAGATCCGAAGCAACGGTGTGGATGAGCCATGAGGAAGGTCAGCAGCTCAGCAGGAGCTGCGTGGTGGCCCTGTTCTGTCGAGGACACGCCCCAGCTCGTGGGACAGTGGCAGTCGCGTTGGTTCCCAGGAGGGTGGAGGGACAAGGGCCCGTCAAGTGGAAGTTGGGTCCCGAGTGAGGGACGTTGGTCATCCATAGTGTCCACAGTTTTCACGCCCCTTCCCTGTGTCCTTGTCATAGATCCTCCCTGTGTCTAAGGTCCCTTCCTAGAATGACTGTTAGGCCTGTTCGCCCACTATGTCCTGACTCCATAATTAATGGCACCCCATTTTTCTCCAAAAATGGTCCTGGCTTAGACCTTACATGACAAGTCACCTGTGCTTGGACATGTCTTCTTCGGGACGCTTGAGTCCTGCACATGCGGCTGGTGAGAGAGGCATGCCCAGGTGGTGACAGAGCAAGTAGGGAAGCTCGTAACGGGGGACCCGCGAGTGGGGACCCCTAACTCAGACTGGGGTGTGAGAGGGCTTCCTGGAGGAGGCGGTTCTGACAAAGACTTGAAATAAGGGGCGTCGCTCTGCCGGGGGCCGGGAGGGAGCCGTGAGGATGCTTGGGGACGGCCACGGTTGGGGAGGTCGTGCCAGCTGAGAACTTCCTTACCTTCTGCCACCCTGTCAGTGCAGACGCTGAGAGGACACGTTGAGAGACTTCCACAGCAATGGAAGAGGCCTCTTTGCATTACTGATTTCATAGTCATAAAAATTAGGCTTCTTTTCGGTAGTTACTTACAGTTCATTTTTCTCAGGATTTATCTTCAAATTGTTTTTACAGAATATGAACGGGACAGCCACCTTGGGGAAAGAGTTTGGCTGTTTTTAAAAAAGGTAAGCATAGGGTTACCATATGACCTGACAATTCTAGGTATATGCGTGTGCATGTGTGTATAATATATGTATGTGTATATATATATATATATATATGTGTTCAAGAGATTTAAAAATACACAGTCCACATGCTTCCCAAAGACCCAGGTTCTTGTCCCAGGTCTGGGAAAAACAGCCAAGATGCACAACGAAAATAAAAATAAATAAAATGCTGCTTCCTCCTCTCTCTGCCTGCCTGCCTGCTCGCCTTCGTTCCTGCCTGCACCTGTCCTTGAGAAGCTATTGAGAAGTCCCTCTCTATATGTTTACTGCAGCATTACTCACAAGAGCCAAAAAAGTGGGCACCACCCAGTGTCACATTCCATCCTGAGGAGTGGATGCGCGAAGTGCGGTGAGTGTGCAGTGGGCTCTGCCCAGCTACGAGGGGAATGAAGCTATAACAAGGGTACAGCCTGAAAATATGATGCTAAGCGAAAGAGGTCAGCCCAGAAGACATGCGCATCCTTCGCGATGAGATTTCAGAGACAGACCGATCGGCGGAGACAGAAAGTGGACTCGTGATTGCCAGGATGGGGGACGAGGAAGGGGAGTGATGGTCTGTGGGTACAAGGGTTCCCTTTGAGGGTGATGGAAATGTCCTAGAATCAGGTGGTGATTGCTTAGCCTTGTAAATATACTAAAAGCAACTGCACTGTGCACCTTAAAAGAGTGGAAAGAGCACGTGAGTTCAGGTTTTGAAGAGTGTTTATCCACCACGACTGGAAGCCTAGAAACCACTGGCCCTGTCGGTGGCGGCAGCAGTGACACCGGCCTGGCTCACCTTCAGAGGAGGACAGATCCAGCCGGGGGAGGAGGAGCCCAGTCCCGTCATCAGGGCCATCTTGAGACTGGGCGGCCCACGAGAGAGGGGCGGTGGGGTGTCCCCGCAACTCTAGAAGTCTGTCCTCCACACCATCCCCAACACCTCAACATAAAACCTCTGCGGGAAAAGCCTTCCTTGGAGAGAGGACCTGAGTGAACAGGCCTTCTGATCTGTGTCCCCTGGCACTTCAGGGGGCTGCCCTGGAGACCCGTTTCTTTCTGTGGGCAGAGGGTGAGTGGGCTGGCCGGCCAGGATTCAGGCAGAGACGCCTGCCCGAGGGGACTCCACTGAGTCCTGCGAACGCCGGAGGGGCCTGCACCGCGAGAAAGCGAGGGCAGCACCACGGGCCTGGCCTGTCTGCCTGGTCAGCACCAGGCCTGCTGGTCTGTGAGTACAGGAGGCAGTGGAGCCAGGCGAATAGTGACTGTGACCGCAATGTTCAGTAGCGTTCCGGGCCCGCCTCCCTGCCTGACGCTAAGCTAAGAGCTTTACAAAGACTCTGTCGCGATAGCCCAGACCTCTGGGGTGGGGTGGCGATCGTCGCTGTCATTGTCACTGGGGATGCGCCAGGAGTTTCCCAGAGCTGCTGAGCGGGTGCCAGCTCCCTGTGGTGGAGCCTGAATGAGGCCCTGCCCGCCATCGCGCCTGCCGGGACACATCCCCACGCCGGGCCTGCACCCAGACGGAGAGCTGGCGTTTGAAGGCGATGGCGGGGAAGGGATGCTCTGAGGGGGGCGGCGGGGAAGGACGAGCTGCGCGGACATGGGGTTCCCAGGCCGGCGGAGAGCCCCGCACTTTCCCCTCTCACAGCGCTGCCTGGGCAGACCATGGGACCTGCTCGGGAACAGCCCTGGGACCAGGATGCCAGGGAGGACCCGATGTCCTACAGCCCTTCCAGACCCAGGAGTCCGCTGTGCTGTGGCCGGCACTTTTGGGAGATTCTGGGCTTTCGGACACTCCTTGACTTTTTCCGACTCAGGGTCCAGTTTCAAGTGTTGGGTGGACCCTGGGGTCTTGGTGCAAATGTGGGCCGCCAGGAAAGACACCCGAGCACCAGCCCCTTCCTGGGGTTTCAGAGAAACTTATCGAGGCCCCGCCCAGATGGCACCCTAACCAGAGCAGGCGGAGGCCTCCAAGGGGAGGCGAGCGGCTCTGGGGGAAGCTTCTGGAACAGTGGGCTCTGGAAGGGAAGGGCAGGGGAGGAATCCAGAGGAGGGGCACGGAGGCTGGGGGTGGGGAGGGCATTCCAGGACATTCCACCAGCACTTAACTTTCATTTTGTGACTTCGAGGCAACCCTCCGAATGTAGATCGTAAAAATTACAATTGATGTTTCAATTAGTTATAATTTACAGAGCGATTACATTTAATTTCTCTTTTATTGTATTTTAATGGCTTCAAATTTCTTGTTGATGAGATTCAGCCCCATGCTCTGAAGCCAGGCCGGAGGGTGGGGAGGGGGCTCCATTCTTCCGAGGGGCAGGTGGGCAAACCACCAGTGAGGGTCCCCGGGCTGCCAGGGCCTTCACCCCTGCTGGCCTGGCAGCCTCACCGTCTTTGCTGTCCTGGGTGGGGGGGTGTGGGGGGAGGAAGTACAGACAGGCAGGGGTGGGTGGGGAGGAGCTGGGGCCCTGCCCAGCGGGCAGCTGTTGAAATTATCCTGCTAATGGAGAAGAAGTATTGGCATATTTGCATCTTCTTAACTAAGGATTTAGGGGAATGAGGCAGAGAGTGGGGAGGTTGGAGAGGTGGGGAGCTCCTAGCTATGCGGAATCAATGAGCTGTGGCCCTCCCCGGGCTGCCTGGGGAGACGCCTGACGCAGAGACTCCGGCAGAGAAAGTTCTGCAGTGCAAGCTGCGCCTTGGGGTGTCTAGTTCAGACTGCCCGTGGCCAGCCCTATGCTTAAGAGCACCAGAATGGCAGAGTCGGGACTCTGGCCCCAAGCTCCAGGCGGATTCAGAAGGGACTCCTGGCGGGTGGGGGACAGTTCTCTTGAGGCTCCTTGTCGGGGGAAGAAGTTCCTTGTGTGGACCCCCTCTCTCTACCGCTCTAGAGGAGTGATGGCCAGAGAGGAGAGCTTGGCGCTTGAGGATGATCCGTGGATTTGCTTTCCCAAAGCTGTGGCTGCTCAGCCCGCTCTCTGCCCGCTTTACACCTGCCGGTGGCATGGGTGAGCGTTGGTGCCGCTCCATGGGGGCGCCTAGTAATTGGAGGTGGCCCAGGGGTGCTGGGCTTCTCTGCCTCATGGTGACTGCTTACAATACAGCTGGCTTTGAAGAGGCTTCAAAGGGATTTTCAGGAAGGCCCCCAAATCCGAAAAGCAGGCCAGACTCTGCCAAGTCTCTAAGTAGGGAGCACGTGTCCTCCTCCCAGCTTCCCAGGACGCAGGCAGGAGGCAGCACATCAAAGTGCCTGGAACAGGCGACTGGGAGCAGATCAGGCGCCCTGCATTGGAATCAGAGTTCAGGCTTCCTCCTCAGAGGGTGGCTGGCGTCTGAAGGGAGAAGGAGGCTGAGCAGCCTTGATAAGCGGTGTCCACATCTGCTCCTGGGCTGATGGAGGAGAAGGGGAGGAGCCTGACCTCCTCACATCCCTGCCCCGACCCTGGGGTGCCCTCTGCCCCGGACCCAGGTCTCCCCACAGGGAGAAAGGGGGGCTGCAGTGGGGGTGCCGCTGAGATCACCAAGGAGCCTGGGGTGTGTGTGTGTGTGTGTTGGGGGTGGGGGTGGGGGTGTTCCCGAACCCTTATCAAAGAAAGAAAGGTGGTTTGAGGAATGGGAACCTCAGGCCAGAGCAGAAAAGAGCGCAGGGTGACAGTACTTTCTAACTTGCAGACCATTAAATTAAAGAGGAGAATGAAGACCTTGCAGGGGCGATGTCCTCCTGACCCCATCATAATCTTAGGCCAGAAAAATAGCAGTGGCGTCCCCAGGGCTTCACCCACTGCCCAGAAGCATTTAGCTTCCTGACAATTCCAATGATCTCAGCAACGATTACCACATGCTCTCATTTTTCCTAATTAATCACATTAAAAATAAAGAAATCGATCATTTATCAATTTTAATGATGAAGGCTTCTTTTTATTTAGCAATCCCACAGACTGCCTGAACAGGGGCCGGCCGCTTGGCAAACCCTGAGCCTCCGCGTGCCCATATGTGGGGGTGGGGCTGGGAGCATTATGCCGGGAAGCCTCCAGGACCCTCCTCACCGTGTAGGCCACGCGGTCGAGGAAGGGTCGTCCAAGGAGGCTCCAGCAGCTGAACCATCACCAGCCATGCGGCTTCTGGAAGTGAGCTGGGCTCCTCGTACACGCCACCCAGATGGGCCTCTCTCCGTCTTGATTCAGTATTAGTTTCCTAGTGACCACGGGACCACACACTGAGAGGCTGATAATAAGAGAAATGGATTCGGTCATAGTCGTGAAAGCCAGAGTGAAATCCAGGTGCCAGCCAGTCAAGGTCTAGGGCAGGGGAGAGCCCTTCCTACCCCTGGCGGCTCCTGGGAGCTCCCGGCATCCCTTGGCTTGTGGCTGCTTCTTTCCCATCTCTGCTTCTGTCTTTACACGGCCTTCCCTTCACGCTGGTCTCTGTGCGTCCATTCTGCCTCGTAACGGGGCACTCTCATTGGATTTCGGGCCACCTATCCCGGTGTGATGTCATCTCAATCCTGACCTACACTAAACAGCACAGACCTGTTTCCAAATAAAATCACTTTCTGAGGTTCTGGAGGGACGAGAGTTTTGGGGAGACACTTGCTGCACCTCTCAGCATCTCACCCTTCCTCTTCCTTCTAACATCCTCCTCCATTTGGGAGTCTCCCATCCCACCTCCTTTGGCCGTGATTTCGTGATTTCGACGGGCAGACAACAAGAGTGTTCTTTTCCATCTTCCTGTGACCTTCGGTCAATTCTACTTATCTCGGGGTAACAGACCCTGGGGAAGTCTGAGCAGCCCAATCACCGCTGGCCCTGAGATCCAGACATTCCTCAAGGAATCTTGCTGGGGCCACGCACCCCAGGCAGGTATGTGCTCTGGCTGTCTCCCTCTTTCCTGCTGCCGTGCATGGAGGAAGAGAGCATTTGGAAGCACAGGACAGGGCCAGGCCCATGTGACAGGAAGCAGCAGAGCCTGGAAGTGGGGGTGGGGTGAGGTGAGGGGTTAAACAAGACCCTGTCAGCCAGTGGGGTAAACTTGACTACCCTGGAATCCAGGCCTGCCCCCATCCAACCCAGCTTTCCTTTCCTTTTTGTGGGAGCCCATGGACCCCCACTCTGCGGGAGAGGACTCGCCTGGCACTCCTGTCACTGGTCCGGAACCCTAACTAATTGGAAATAATGAGCCTGGGACAGAACCAGCCGCCTTCAGCGCTGGTTTGGAGGAAGCTGGGGGGCCATCATCGGGATGTTATTAGCAAGGATTCCTGCCTTGGGCAGGGGGCTGGACTGGATTAATGGCTTCAATGAGCACCTATTAGTCACCTCCTGTGTGCTAGGTTCTGGGGGGCAGAGATGAAAGGCACGGCCGAAGCTGTCTTGCCCAATGGAAAGTAGGCCAGCTGGAGGACCGCAGGAGGGGAGAGGCCTCAGGTGTGTCACGGGGCTGGGTGGGGGGAGCCCCGACAGCTCGGGAGCGACCCACAGTAGGTGCTTGCGGAGTATGTGCTGAATAAGTGAGTTTAGATTATTTTATGACTCGCCTGCTTGTGTTTGCCAGTCATTCACGGGGGGCACATGCGCGCCTTCCTTTGCACATGCGCAGGACCACCCCCGCCCCAGCTGCCTGTCACGTGCACCCCGGCGCCTGGGAGTGCTGAGTCAGCACCTGTGGGGCCACACGACAGGGCGGCAGGCGTGTGAGGACAGGCAGACACTGTCTCCACTCATCCTGGTGTCCGTGGCCCTCCCCACGGTGGCAGTGCGCGGGGTGGGGGCACCCATGCGCCTCCTGGAGTTTGGTTAGCAGTCCGCGCCTGTGGTTCCCTGTGGATCCCCCGGGGGTGATTTATGCGCCCCGCCACCCAAGGTGCTTCCCGGTGGTCATTGGAAGGGTCAGGCACATGCAGCCACATCGGCACCAGTTCTTGCTCCCAGGCTGACCGGTGCATCTTGGGGGGCACTTCAGGGAGATGGCGGGAAATGGCCGAGGGACACATGGGAGGGGGCTTTCCCTGTTCTAGGTACTTCTCTAGGGCCAGAGGGTGATCTGATGCAGACCCCTGATGGAACCACTAGATGTCGGTGTTTCTTAATGGATGGAAAGTGGGGTGGGGAGGGCGTTGGAGGGAAGTTCTGGACTGTTCCGGGCCTACCAGTGCCAGGATCGTGCCCATTCTGGGGATGGGAACCATGAGTGCAGGGAGCAGAGCTGAGGTGGAGGAGAGGGCTTGTGGAAGGCCCTGGGGTTCTGACTCCCAGGTCCCTGACTCAGCCCTCCTTCAGGGCCTGCCTGGTCTGTGTACCCAGGAGGGCAGGGGCCTGCAGGTGAGGGAGAGGTGCCCACAGGTGAGAGGTGGTGCAGGTGAGCCCAGCTTGGGAGGGCGAGGGGACTGAGAGAAGCCTGGGAGGGGCGCACAGCTGGAGAACCCCATCCATCCTTTGTTTCCTGCCTCTGCCGCCCCCTTCTCCAGAGTTCTGTTTCACCCGGGGTCTAAGCAGTGGGTGGGAGAGAGAGAGAGAAGAAAGAGAAGAGCAGAGGAGAGAACCAGCCAGGCTGACAGCCTCCACCTTAGGGGAGCTTGCATCCCACAAACTCCCATGCCCCATGCTCCACGACCTTCAGAACTGGCACAGTGCCCAGGAGGCCCCTAGAAGGTGTACAGTGGAGAAGGGGCCAGAGGGTGGCTACGAGGGGGAGACAGAGTCCCTCCTGGGGAGACTAGGGACCCCCAAACACGAGGCAGGGTTGCCTGGGGAGGTCCCAGGACAAGGATGACTCAGCACCACTCACCTCAGCAGGGGGGCAGCGGAAGGGTGCTGGGGGGGGTGTGTGTGTCTGGGGGTGGGCCCCAAAGCACTGCCTCTGGGGTCTAATCCGATAAGAGGGGCCGTCTGTGGGCTACTGTGTGTTCCCTCTGAGCCCAAAGTTCTCCCATTAGAGACTGATTTATTTAGGTCAAACCTTGGCTCCCTCTAGGAGTTTTACACAGTTTCTTGCATGTAATAGACCATTCAGTAAATATTTGTCAACTGAGTCTCCATTAAAATGAAAATACCCCGAGGAGGGCTAAACCATTTTCGTTTGCTAACACTTCGCTGTGAATTAGTTTATCACACTAACTAGTGCCCTAACAAGGTTTCCGAGGGGAAGAGACACAGCTCCGATGTTTTAAAGGAAGTGCCTGGAGAGACTTTGGAGGTTTAGAATTTGGACAAGTGCCTGGGGGAAGATGTGACTTGGTCCAGTGCAAGGGCCAGTGTGCTCAGGGTCAGCACAGTACATTGTGGGTGTCTGTTGCCAGCAAATAATGATGACTCCCCTCCTGGGTTGAAGCTCTTTAACACTCTCTGAAGTCCTCAAGAAAATGTCCCAACTTCTCATCAAGGTTACATGGTCCTTCCAGCCTGGGCCCCCTCGCCCCTCCATGCTCCGGGGCTGACACTCGATGCTTCAGTCAAACTCTTCCTTGAGTGTAAGACGAGGACATGCTGCCTCCTTCTCTGCACTTGCTCTTCGTTCTCTGATTAATTACTGTTCATTACTCAAATTCAGCTTGGGTGTTCCTTCCTCCAGGAAGTCTTCCTTGAGTCACTCAATGCAGAGGCAGCCTTCCTGCAGACGATCCGCTGCAGTCCGTAGCAGCACACTGGAAACAGATCACAGTTATAAAAGACTCATCAGAAGTAGTACATGTTCAGAAGTGAAAAACCCGGTCATACAGAAAACATATGAAAAGTTATGCTCTTTTGCCCTGTCAGTCAGGGTTTCATCAGAAAAATAGCAACAACACTAGTTATTGTTATTATTTTATTTTCTCCTGGCCCTGGGTCTTGGACCCAGGTCCCTGTGCTTTGCATGGCTTGTACCTTCCTCATCTCAGCCATCTGCGCCACAAGGGTGTGCCCCAGGCTAGTTATTTCAACAGAGAGAATTTAATACAGAGAATTGTTGAAACACATGTGGACGGCGGCAAAAACAACACGGGAACAGTGACGTGGCAGAGCTAAGTAACTGCAGAATGAAGGCGTCACCTCCGAGGTGACAGAATAAAGGGAGAGGTAGAGGGACCTTAGAAGCTTGAAGAAGAGACTGATTGGAGCTGGGCTCTGTCCTCGGCTAGGGGGTGCTGATGGACTGTGACGATGTAATGCCATAAAAACTGGGCATGGGCCCCAGCTGCTCTTGTTGAGTGGAGGTCTAGTGCGGGAGTGAAAGGAACAGGAGGGTGAGCAAACAGCCTCCCGTCTTCTAATTTCTTTCTAGTTCTGTTATTGGAAGAACCTTACTGGGAGGCAACTGGCAAAGGAGCAGTGTGTTTGGAGCATCCCAGAGTCAGTCACAAAACAATTTGGAAGGAAGGAATGGAGAGATGAATGCTTCATAAGCGACACAATCCCCCTCTTTGGCCATCCCTTCTGCTCGTATCTGACCTCCATCTTAACGTGAGAACCACACTCTGATGCTTCCACCCTACAAGAGCCAACTGTCTTTGTACAAAGACCCTCATGTATCTCAGCATGAGGAGACACAACATTCCAACAGCCATTATAGATCTATCTCTGGGGGGCAATCATGGCTTCCACTTCTAGTTGATGCTGTACCCCTCAAATTTAGTCACTGCCCCACTTGAATATTGGACAACTTAAGGAGCAAATAATAAAGTCAATGATTGCTTTCTTTATAGAAAATCAGAAGGAAGGAGAGAGAAAAGAAGTTTGTTGACATACACATATACATCTAAGTACATGTACATGACAAGCAAGGAAGAAAATATTGGTAGTTTCTGGAGTTTGGCTTCTGTGACGCCAGAGCTGACGTTTGCAAGTTTCTTCTCCCACTTCCAGTTCGTTAGCTGTGGTACTTCTCTTGGACATGGAGTTACTAAGTGGCGTGGCAGAGAATTTCCTGGCTTCCCTGCACCCGCATGCTCCAGTGACCTAGTTTCTCCTGGGTAAGTGGGAGAGTAACTCTCCTTTGTGCTTATTTATCCAGTAACATAAGGAGCTAATGTGTCTAATGTGACCTCAACCTCCGTTTCAGGAAACGGTCATTGAGTCTCTGGTGGAAACATTTTTTCCTTCTTGGTTCCTTGGAACCAGTAGACTTTGACATTGAGGGGAGAAGAAGCAAAGATTTTGTGAGATTTTATTATGAATAATAGTGGGAAGAGTCACCCCCACTTCCACACCTTGTTCTCTGATCTAGGAGAAGCATCCCCATCTGTTGGTCACTGATGATAGCCTATACTGCGATTTCTAGAACCAGCCTCTTGGCATGTGGTCTGATTGGCACCATAACCCAGTTTTCGGAGGCCATTTTTCCACTGTGTCTGGGTGACGGGTATGAGAAAACCACCGATTCCCATGGTCATGAGACCATTTCCTTAGTCCATTCCTTAATCAGAAGCATTGTTGTGTATATCTTGATGGTGGATAAAACAGACTGAGTTCATGGATGGTAGAATTGATAGAAGCTTTGTATGTAGAGAAGGCAAATCTAGACCCATAACACTTGTTATTCTAGAAAGAGCAAATTGCTGTCCTTTCAATATAATCAACTTGCCATTAGATATCTGATTGCTTTCTGTGGACCATGGTGCTGTGGTGAGAATTCAGCATCGGTCTCTGCTGTTAGCTTCGGCTCTCAGCAAAGGTGGTGGCCAGGTGCATTTTGTGAGAGCAAGTCCATACTGTTAAGCCCACACATAGATTCCACTGTGGTCACTTTGTACAAAGTCCTATTACTCATCCCCTGGGGTGGCTGGGGAAAAATGCCAATGGACATCACAAGATGTGTCCTCTTGTTCATAACATAATTGAAGCCCCCCCCTCCCTCAGTGTGCCCTCTGAGGAGCGTTCAGGAAGCATGCAACTCCAGTTGTACTCTGTGCCCATGCCAAGACATCCATCCATGTGTCTTTGCCCTGGATCTCCTGGTCACCATCGTCCAGTCCTGTTCTTTCCAAGTCTCTGACCCTCCAGCTCAACCATTAACCACAGCCCGTGTGTCACTGTGACCCTGACTCTGCCTGTCCCCTCTGCCCCCCTGGGTGGATTTCCAGACACTGTGCCTTTTGGAGACAAAGTATGTAAAACGGGTCTGATTTCTTTTCTTTCAGTCCACTGAACATAGGGGGTCATGAAGAACCCCCTACGAATTCATAGGCAAAGATTTCTCATGCAAAGGCACTGCAATGCCTTTTCTTTTGTGGTCTCTGGTGGCCTCTAATATTTTTGTATCTTGATTTGGTCATTTAATTTTATCTGTTTATTCTTCCCAATAACACTTTATTGGAAGAAAATCACTGCCATTTTATATTATTTTTATTAAAATATTTTATTTTTAAAGAAAGGAAGAGGAGAAAGAAGCATTTAAAAAAACATTTATTTATTTTATTTAGTTGTTCAGCGTGATTGTTCCAGGGTCTCAAAAGTGAGTCCTTGGGGTTTATGTCGACTGTACCTGGTGGCCTTACTCACTAGACCATGAGCATGTTCTAGAAGAAGCATTTAAGGAAGGAAGAAAGAGGAGGAAGAAACAGCTTTATTTATTTTGTTGTTGAATTTTTATTTTTTTCCACGCCGCCTCTGGGTCTTGAACCCAGGTCCTTGCATGTGTGAGGTTCACACACCAGTGTCTCAGACTCCTGAGTCACAAGGGTGAGCCCATTTTACATCATTCTCATGTGTCAAAATATTCACTGGACTTTTTTCAATCATATGAGAGAAAAACCATTCTCTGCCTCTATGTTGCCCAAGAATGGGCAATGGGCTTGATTCATGGGTCGTAATACGTTGAGTCTTGCTCTTGGATATAGTCCTTACACTGAAGGCATGAAATTCATGAGATGCTCTAAGCACTCTGCAACTTTTCTCACCAATGGGTGGCCGGGAATGCCTACATCTCTCAGCAATGCAGAACATCTGGTATCGACATTTACCTCTCAGCAGGCAGGAGATAATGCCAGCTAACCCCACGGAGTTGATTTGTTAGCATCAGACCTAGACTGACTCCCTACCATAAAAAAGAAGATTTAGTTTATTCCATCCATGTGTTCGTATTTTTGGTCATACTGTTTATTTCTGACACTGGTTACTTTAGCAATTTAAAATAATATACTGAAGATATCCAATTCTGACCCCCTGAATGTGAGACAGTAATTCTTGTGTGTTGACTGTGAGATGAAGACATTATTAGGTCTCTGTCTTACCTTCTCCTCTGCATCCCTTTTCATTTCCAACTTCTGCCGGCTCCGTCTTTACTTTCACATTGTTGAAGGCGATGACATTTATATTCTTTTCTTTCACTGCATTGATGTCGCCTGTATTTTATGTATGGGTTGATCTTCAAAGCTGAAATCCAATCAACAGCCTCTACATTTCTGAAGACGATGTAAATATTATTTTCTGCAGTGAACCATGTAGTAGTGAGGAAAGATTGTCTTCTCTCCCCGTCTTCTACTGTACAAAGAACTAAAGGAACACACATACTGATCAAATAGATGATCTTTTTATATTCTGCATCAATTGTTCAAAATTATGCTTTATGTCAGTTTTTTCTTCTTGGAGTTTTTGCATATTTTTATTTTTGGGAAGGGGAAGAAAAATGATCTCTCTCATCATTTCACAACTATCTTCCAGTGTCTTACTAAGTTTATCTATTGCTTAAACTATGCTGTGCTCTTCTTGACTCTCTCGTCTTTAGAGTCCCCTGGATTTCTGTCCTAACCAGTCGTAATCCTGGGATTTCTTTTCCACTGGGAGTTCTGCTTGTTCTTGAATCCAAGTTTCTCACTTTCTCAGTATCTTGTTCACTTTGTTAGAGTAGCTCCTCTAGTAAATTCTTTAGACAGGACGTGTAGGAGGTAAATTTTCTGCATTTTCAGGTGTCTGTGGCGTTATTTTTCCCTTCATTGGCAGACTGGCTGGGTTTTCTAGTTTCAAAGCAATTTTCTCTTTAAATGTGGAATTTTGTGTTTCTAGTTGTTGAGAAATCATGAGCAATTTCCCATTCCTTTGTGAGTAATCCATCCCTCCTGCGCCACCCCCCACTCAAAAAAAAAAAAAAAACCAACAAATTTTCAGGGTCTTTGCTTTATCCCGAATAACCTAATTTTTCTTAAGAATGAGGTTTGATTGTGGATATTTAACAATTCATTTTATTCATAAGGTCCTTCAGCATATTTCTGATATTCTGAAATACTTTTTTCTCTCCTTCAATTGTTTGCTTCTTTCTGTTTTTCCTTTCTCTTTCTAGAGTGGCTGTGAGTCACAGGCTGGAGTTCCTGGGCTGGTCAGCTGTGTCTCTTTTATCTCACATATGTCCTTTTTGGTCTTCTAGTTTTTATCCCACCTTTGGGGCATATCCACAAACTTCTCTTTTAACCTTTCTACTTGCACTTATATTTTAGCAACTCAATTGTTTCCATTCTAAAAACGTTCTGTGTTTTTTTTTTTTTCCTTCCTGTTCCTTTTTCACTGCAGCCTCTTCTCCTTTCATGAATGAGATAGATTTCCGTGTTTGATGATCCGGTTGGATCACTGTTCATCTTTTCTTCTGAGAACTTGTCTTTCATTGGTCACACGTCTAGTAGTTTCCACGTGTTAGTTTCTATTTTAAAATGGGGGGACGCTGTCATTATTCTAGGGGGCGCCTGTGAGTTTCTTCTGTACGTGCATGCTGTCTTATTTTCCCACTGAGTCCCTTCCCTGTGAGGTTTGCTGCCCCCAGATCTGGGCTCCTGCACAGCCTCTTACTGTCTGGCTTGGCTTTGGCAGGACTGGACAGGAAGCGAGGCTGTGGGAGGCATACGAACCAGCATGAGATGAACCCCAGCACCCACATCAGCAACTCCCCCTGCTCCACAAAGCTTCTTAGTGATTTAGCCAGGAGCCCTCTCGGGTTTTACCTCTACCTAGTGCTCTGCTTGGTGGGAGTGTGCTTGGAGGGTGGGGAATGACTACCTTGTTCCAATGTCCGCAAACCCCTGATTTTTTTAGCACTGCCTTTTCCCCTCTCAGCAGAGATCGCATCTGATGGCGGCACACTTTATATATCTCTAGGATCCTTGATGCAGAATCTGCAGCCGTTCAGCTCAGCCCTTCGGTGCACATCCTGCCCCAGTCCCTCCTCTGCCTCACTCCTCTGCAGCCTCCCGTGTCTCCACCGCTGGGGACGGGCTGCCCTCTCTCCTCTACTGGTGACCTTCCTTTCTTTCTGCAGTGACTGCTTTATTACTCGTTCTTCCGCCTTTATTTTCTCTATTTATTAAAAGATAACTGTGTGACAGGTACTCTTTCAGCAGGTACTGTTTCAGGACCTAGAAGAAGAAACACAGGAGACGGCGCCTTGACTCCATGAGATTACATCTTGATGAGAGAGATGATCCACCAGTGCATTTCAAAAGGACAGATGGTGACCAGATGATCTCACTCATATTGGGATATAAGGACAGCAAAACAAAGGAGCAGACACAACAAACACCAGCCCTTGGGCATTGACAATAGAACCGAAGTGACCAGTGGGGAAGGGGCGGGGGTGGGAGCAGGGGTGGCGGGTCCAATGGACAGTGGGGAGGAGTTTCGGTCATTTGGTGGTGAGCGTGGTGTGTTGCTCTGTATTTGAGGAAGAGTAAAGCTGCACATCTCAACTTCTTTTCTAAACCAAAGTTGCCTCTGTGTGTGTGTATGTGTGTGTGTGTATATATATACATATGTATGCATATATGTATGTATGTAAGTCTGTCTCCAGACAGGTGGTGATATTTCTGTGCAGAGAAATCAACAGGTGTCAGGTGTGCACAGGTGCAGCTTCTCGAGAGCCTCGGAAGGCCTGAGAGAGACACTGGCGTCCCCGCTGAGACAGGAGGAGTGAGGCGGTGCGGACAGGCTGGTGGGCAGGGGCCAGCGCGGTGGGCCGGGAGCAGCCGGGCATGGAGGCAGGAGTAAATTTGCTGTGACAGAGACAGGAGGGAGGCCGGGAGCAGACGGGGTGAGTGGGAATTGCAAGTCGTCATTAAGGTTTAATCTCAGACTTTTCTTGTTCATCCATCACCTGTCTGTGTGTCTCGTTCGCCTGCTTCCAGTTAAGGATGAAGGAAGGAGGATCTCTCTGGAGAGGTCACGAGGGATGAGAACAGAAGCCCTCCCTCCGAGTGGGGCGAGTGGAGGGAGCTGACTCCAGGTGACCTGGGTCCGCTGGGAGTGTAACGGAGAGCGTGGCGTGGGCATGTGAGCGGGCGGGCACCGTGTTGGCGGTAACAGCGGCACCGCCGCGCCCCGGCGAACAGACTCGACATGCCACTGCCGGGGCCAGGGTTATGTTTGGTTAGCTGCCCGCCCCGCCCCTCTCCTGGGGCGCACGGTTCCCCTCCCTTTCCTGGGGCACCCACACAGGCACACACGCAGATGATACACACTCAGAAGCATGCACACATGCAAAGCACACACACAGATGCACACACGCGAACACACAGAAACTGAGATGCACACACAGAACACACGCACAGAGCCCACACGCACACTCAGATACAAACGCACATGCACACACACACACAACCCTGGGGGGGGCTCTGATGGTGGAGTCTGCACACAAACTTGGGTCCAGGCTCACCAGAGTGGAGCTGTATCACCCAGGCCCCCAGGTGACTGGTCCTTGGGTGTCACCTGACCCGCTCTGGGCCAGAAACCACCTGTGAATTTGGAATCAGGACAGGAGAGTCATCAGTCTCTCCCTAAGCCGATCTGACCAGGTAGATGTGGGAGCATTTCCCCAGTCTGGCTGGGAAGTTGAAGATGTGGCTCTGGGGGGGACAAGGCAAAGGAGGCCTGTCTCCTGCTCTCGGGAAGCTGTTCAAGCCTGTCTCGTGTTCTGTGAGAACACACTCCCGTTGGCTTCAGTTAGTTTGGACCTGTTTCTGTTCCTGTGACAAGAGTCCCAGGGAATTAAGCAGTATCATCCCATGTTGCTAGAACTGAGTCTCAGAGCGCACAGGTGAAGGCCTTCACTCAGCAGGTGGGGAGGGGATCCCAGGAAGGGCCAGGTATGTTGACTGGAAAGCCCAGTCTCTCCCTCCCCTTCTGCTCCCCACACCAGGCTTTGGACCCGAGAGGTGACGCAGTCACCGCAAACCTTCCTCCCAGAACTGTCCCCACAGCCTGCTCTCCCCCGTCACCCCTGCCACGGGCTGTAACTTGGTCTCTGCGCTGGCCCCTTTGTCCTCTAGACTCTCATCTCCTGGAGACCTGGTTGGCCCACCTGCTGTGTTACCTGCCCCTCCTTCCACGAGCAGTGTCCAGGTGGAACTCAACGAAAGCTGAGTAGAAGATGACGGGACACCAGAGAGGACTTGGGAGGGGCCAGGTCCCCAGGGACACACAACCTGATCTCAGGGGAAGGACAGGAGTCGAAATTCCTGTGGCCTTCTGGGGGTCGGTGCCCTGGGCTCTGCGTGGAAGGAGTGGGAAAAGATGCCCTGAGTGTCTGCGAAACCTGCCTCCTCGGTCACACAGCACGCGAAGGCCGGAGGGAGGGGAGAGGGAGGCACTAAGCTAGTCCTCCTGGCAGCGTCTCCGGTCTTCTCATTCCCAGGCACTGAGACTGCATAAAAGTCAGCGGAGGTGAGCTGTGATGCGGATGTTTTCCACGGTTATTTCTACCCTGGAAAATGAAGTGACACCTGTCATTTCCCCGAAGATGCCCTCCAGTCTCCCGTCCCACGGCAGAGGCCGCAGCCTTCGCTCTTCAATGCCCGCGGCTCCCCTTTCTCCTCCCTGGGGAGCGGCTAGACTGGTGGGGCCTTTGCTGCGCTGCGTCCTGGGCTAGATGCTGCTGTCAGCTTCCCGGATGATTCTGGACCTCAGTTTACCCACCTGGAAAAGAGGGGCTGGGGAGCCAGGTGGGCAGAGACCGGCGGGCAGGGGGAACCTGGTCTGAGCAAGTGGAGGGGCTGGAGTCTGGGAACCAGCATTAGCCAAGGGACCGGTGACCTCTAGTCCTTGGGCCGGGGCTGCCCGCTTCAGCCTAGGACACGGGCAGCGGGGCAGCGGGGCTCCTGGAGGACATGCTGAGCTCAGAGGCCCCTCAGCCACCAACATCGTCCCCTCGTTCCCCCTGTGCTGAGACCTTTGCTCTAGAAGCAGCCATCAAGGCCCGCAGCCGAGACTGTCCAGTTCTGCTGCTGGCTGGTTGCGGGGCTGAGGGAACCCCAATTCTGCTTCTGGCTCTCAGTTGCCACCCCGCCTGCCCCCCGCGCAGACCCCCTGGTGGAGCTGAGCGCGGCCCCCTGTGCTCTGCGCCCCAGGAGAACCCCTGGTTTTTCAACGGGACTGTAGGCTCAGTCTTCCAGCTTCACGCAGACGGTTTTGCCCCAGTTGGAGCCCCAGCTGGGGCCCGATGGCCTGTGCTGGCCTCTGAAAGACAGGCAGGCAGAGGGGAGGGGCGCGCGGATGGCCACTCCCCACCCAGCCCTGCTGCCCCGTCCAGGCTGAAGGCACCCCCCACACATTCTCCTTCTGTGGGTGCCCACGCCCTTTCCTTTCTTCCTTCTCTTTCCTTACTTAGACCTGGAAGGAAGACCATGCCCCCAACAGGCATAAATGATGAGGAGGAGGAGGAAGAAGCGTTTGGAAGGAAAGAAGGAAAGAAGGAGGGAGGGGAGAAGGAGGGAGCATTTCTTTCTTTCTTTCTGCTTGTCCCCCTCCCCCTGGGGCTTTACGTGGTCTACGCCCTGGCCACTGGCTTAGCACCCGAGCCACCACTGTGGCTGCTTCAGTCTTTCTCCTAACCTTCTTGCCGTTCTCTTGATCAAAGAGGCCATCTCCAGTCCTTACGATTCCACCCTCATCCTAGTCAAGAAGTGGTCAGTGTTCCCCATCCCTAGAAGAATGTAGAAGGGAAGTTAAACCCATCTGTATGTTCAGCCCTTGTCTCTCTCTGACAGCCCAGACCCCTTTCTCAGGCTTCACCACCGGACCTAAGTCTTCTTACTTGGAATTTACTGTTATGTAAATTCTCCATATGTGTGCTATTAAGTTTGGACTTCCTCTTACTAGTTGTGCCTAATGTTGATTTGTTTATTTGTCCAACCTGTGAATAATCTCAGAAAAATGGAGGAATCTTTCCTTGGCCCCCACGATTTCATTCCTGCTCCTTGGGGTCATCTTCAGTAAAACCCCCTCCCATGACCTCACTTGGCTCTTGCTTCTGGGAGTAGCTGGGCTAAGACCCCTGGTTTTCAGCGTTCCCAAGGGGAACATGAAGAGGTTTTGAGGCTCCAAAACCATTCCCAGTGCTGGCTGGGTCCTTCCAGGGGGAATCGGGGCAGCAAGCGATGAAGAGTTTCTGCATCTCTGATTTTGGGTGGGAGAGGCAAAAGGACATGGTTGTGACGTGAGCCCCTGGATCTCAGCTTGATGGAATCAGAGGGTAGCCCCCTCCCCAGGCACTTGACACTGAGCATGGCAGGGCTGCGGGGAGGACGGCATTCTGATAGGACAAGCCGGGGTCCTGTCTGTGTGACGTAATTGCTGGAGAGCTGGGTCATTTCTCTCAGCTCCCAAGGGACCCTGTCATAACCCAAGTGCCCAGACAGATCCCAAGTCCCATGACACAGAGCAGGGAACTGGGTGCCGGGAGCGGGTGCAGAGAACTACAGCTTCACTGCAGATGTTAAGGAACAGGAGCCCCTCCAGGAGGAATGTGATTGCAGTGAGGAGTGTGAAGGAGACTGGGATGATCAGAGACCCGCAGGGAGACCCTCAGGCACCAAGAGACCAGGGCCGGGCTGTCCGGACAACTCAGCGGGGTCAGCCTAGGACAGACCCTCAACACCCTCTGAGGCGGGCTGGCTGTCAGCAGAACCTTAACTCTGAACAAAACACTAGCTTTGTCTCAAGGTCTCTGGTTGGAATCAGGAGGGCTCCCTGTTGGTAGCATCAGGAGAGAAGATTTAGATTTGGGGAACCAGGCGGAAATTCCCAGGGAGACCTGCAAGCACCTGACGCAGGAATGAATGGGGGGTGCGGCCCCCGCTTTTTTAAAAGAAAGGTACAGGCAGGAATGAAGGTGAACAGGCAGACAGGCAGGGAGAGGGAGGAAGAAACAGCATTTATTTGTTTTATTTAGTTGTTCATCTTGGTTGTTAACCTCGGCCCTGGGTTGGGAACCAGGAACCTTGGGAGGTATGTGGACTGCACCAGCCAGCGGCCGCAGACTTACCTGCTAAGCTACCAGGGTATGACGCTACTTCTTTGCTTAAGGGCTCATCTGCCCATGTATTCAAGAAGATTTGATGGTGCATCTCTTGTTCTAGACGCTCTTCTAGGCAGTCTGGATGATCAGCAAACAAAAGAGATCACAGTTGCTGCCTTCAGGGGGCTTATGGTCTTGTAGGAAACTTATTGTAATCACCGCCATCCCATCTTGGTGAGGTGTGGTTTGTTAGAAGGCTAGGCTGACCATATGTACCATTTTAAACAAAACAGTAATTTTTTTTTCATATTTCCCAATCATTCTGTCACTTTAATATAAATGTCAATTTTATATTTATAAATGTTTTTTTTTAAATAAATCAGGGCTGTCTTTAACATGAAACAGAAGGGGTAGTTGAGTTGCCCCAGGTGCAGTCTGTTGAAGGGACCCAAAAGTAGCTGCCCCTTGTGTCGTGGATTAAAGATGGCTCTTGCCAGTGCTGACTGCAGTGGGCTGTGGCTGCTACCTCTGTTCCCGCCCCTGAGGAGCCAGGAGCCACACAGAAAAGGATGTGCCTCCCACTCCACATGCCTGTTTTTTCAAAGGGAGCAGAACACGACAGCATAGTTGAACTGCAGGTAAGTACTATGGGGGTTATCTCTGGCACCATGGGGGGTTATCTCTGGCACCGTGGGGGGTTATCTCTGGCACCATGGGGTTATCTCTGGCACTGTGGGGGGGTTAT
>RJWH01009343.1:0-23328 GCA_004363575.1 Solenodon paradoxus | reverse complement strand
CAAGCTCAGAAAAAGCATGTTTAGACTTGGGTGGCACCGCTTGTGTTTAGCAACGATAGTGAACCCATGTTGAGTGACAGATAGGACGTCAGCAATGTCCTGACTCACCGATTCATGTTCACGTGTGATGTGTAAAATCAACGTGAAGATGTGGTATCAGACCCCGAATGCACCCAACTGACAGCCTGTGGACTCAGGCTATAAAAGGGGCTCCCACTTCAAGCAAGTCAGTCGCCCAGACTCCAGCGTAGACCCTACGACATTCCACACGGTGATGGGCTGGAAGCCACTGCGGCCGGTGTCCCGTCGGACGGACGCTCAGCTCTTCGCCAGTCAGGGCTCCTCGCTGCAGCCGCTGTTGGAGGGAAGATCTCCCCGGGGCCCCTCTTCAGCTGAACCCAGGTGTCGGGAACTTGTGAGTCATAAAGCCTGTGTGTAACTTGCAAGTAATATTTGTGTGGTCGGATCTCACTCCAGCAGCACAGAAATATCAATATTTATATAAACTCCTAAGAGCAAATACGTAACAGCCTCCCTAGAGCAGTGTCGACAGAGCTCTCCACCTGCGACTGTCCGATATTTAGCGACCATATACTTTCCATCGCGATCACATCTCGGACACTTCTCATTTCTGATTTTGGTAGCTTGTCTTCTCTCTTTTCTTCGCTGAGCTAAAGGGTTACTGATTTTTGTTGATCATTTTAAGAAACCACACTTTGTACTCATGGATTCTTTATTGCTTACAAGCTTTCTATACCATTTTCATTTTGACTCTGCCCCTTTCTTATACCTTATGTTTTATTTGTTCTTCTTTTCCTTGGTTCCAGGGGTGGAAGCTGAGATGACTAATTTTATATTTTTCTACCTTTCAAAAATATACATGTTTGAAGCTACACATTTCCTCCTAAGCGCTATCCCAGCGGCATACCACATTGTTATCAGTGTTCCATTAGTTTACAAGGTAACACAGGCTTCCGGGAACAGTTCGCGTGTCAGCCTGTGCACACCTGCCACAGCCACGCCCAAACGCCTAGTGTCCTCACCCGTCGCTTCACCGGGTGCCTCCCCGCTCCCCCAGTCTGATCACCTCAGTCTTGATTCACAGTCCTGAGAACTTTGGTGCGTTGCCTTAGTTTATTCTTTTTGTTTTCTTGCATATCATACATTTTTAAAACTTGTATGTTATTTTTATTCAGTTCCAGATATTTTATTTTCTTACTTTTCTGAAGAGAAAGAAGAAACACTTCAGGAAGGATGAAACCTCTATTATTTGTTTATTTTGGTTTTTCACACTGGTCCTGGGTCTTGATCCCGGGACCTTGGGCTGTATGTGGGTCCAGACACCAGTGACTCCGTCACCTGAGCCACCAGTTGCACCAAGACACTTCCTAATTTCCTTTTGAATGCCTTCTTTTACACCCCAGATATTCTGAAGTAAGCTGTGTAATTTCCAAATATCCAGAGATAGCCTGGAATTCTTACAAAGGTTCATATAGAACACGTTTCTTTTGTTAGGTGCGCATACCTGTATGAGGCCAGCCTTTTAAAATATAATGAACTTGTTTCAGGACTTGGCATATGGTCTATTCAGGGGAAAAAAAACAGTCATGTGTATGCAAAAAGAATGTTTATTTTTCCGGTGTGAGAACAATTTGCTACATACCAATTAGGCCAGGTATTCTCTAGAATGACAATTTTCTGTTTGGTTATGCTGTTGCTTACTGAAAGAAGAGCTTGAAGATTGGTATCATTGCATTTTTAAATTTCTGCTTTCAGTTCTGCTCGTTTGCTTTCTCTGTGTTGGGATATACACATTAACATACATTCAGAGCTGTTTACTTTCCCGATTATTCCTTTCAGTATTATAAGGCATGATGTATATGTGCAGGTATATGCAAGAATGACCGTTATCATAAGGTATGTATAGTAATATTATGGGGCTCTGTTTCTTTGGAGAATCCTGACCCCTGACTAATACAGGGTCAAGACCATTATTTATAGTCTGTCTTAGATTTAAAATGTCAGTGACAGAAGGGCCTACATATTAAGTAGAATCCCCAAAGCATCCCCCAAAACATCACTGTTTGGTTTAAGGTGAGGGTGGGGCCAAAATATTTCCCACTTTGCTCCTTCTCCATATGTCCTGCAGCCTATGGGTCACCTTTGAGGAAGCGCTGAGCATCAAAGAACACAATTTAATAAATTTAAAGAACAGAATTAAACTTCTTCATTTTACCAGGGGGGAAAATGAAGCTCGCCAGTTGACTTACCCATTATTAATAAACCAAACAGAAACGTCAGTATCTAGATGGATTTATCTTTTCAGAGCATCGCTGTTAAAATAAATGTGCTTATCCTCACTGGGAGAGGCGGTGGCATTTCCCTCTCTGCAGTGTTAGTGCTTTCCCCTTACCTAAAACTAAACTGGGTCTCAAAATACTTGTTGAACTCATTATTAAACACCAGGAGTCATAGCTGCAATTGAGACCCAGAGGATAAAAATCCGTTCCAGAATTCTCTGCATTATCTGTTCTGTACCCCATTCCATGTCAGCTTCTTATGGGAGACCTGTTTGTGATGATCGCTCCCTATCTGCAGGGAATTATCTATGAGTAGAGACTTTCTCAGAGAAAGAGACCTCAAAGTCACACTGACTCTGTGTTAAAGTGGATAATAAAGCTTCCTGGACTTTAAGATGTACCATGCATGAAGGGTAGTTTAATCTAGGTCAAATGCCCTGCCCCAATGAACGCTTTGATTTCCTAAACTAGTTTCCTAAGATTAAGCAGTTAAATTTCCAGTGGCTTATCACCATGACTCTGGCTGAGACTTACAACAAATAGAGCCTCGAGGAGAAGATATAGATTGAGCTCTAAGAGCCTTGGGGGACTGTACTGACCACCAATTGTCCTGTTGCTGATGGACATGAATGAAGAGGGTGAGGAAAAGCTCAGGGAACAGGGTGAATATTTCCAGGTAAAAGGCAGTTGGATGGATTTTCACCTTGTAATACTATCATTAACCTTGGGGCTGTAGCCATTTTATACACAGCAAATTCACAGATCCAGATTAATGAAGGATTTGTAAGAGGTGGGTATCATCATGCTTTTTCTCCTTCCTTTTCTATGTAAATTTGAAACCAAGGACAGTTCTTATTTCACATTTGCAGATCCCTTCTTTCCCTCTCTCTGATTCCCTGACCACCTGTTTACTTTGTCCTCAGAGGAGACACCCTCCCTCCTTACCTTCCTGTTTGGTTCACCAGGAAAACAGGAGAACGGGGACCCAGACATAATAGAATTCGCTTCAGTGGATTGCAGCTCTGCTTTTAATTGAATGCTCCTCTGGAGGGATGAGCACTGTCGGCTGCCTTTATATCTCCTGAAGATCTTTTGTTATTCAGTATTATTTTGTTCCTCCCATAAACATGTAACAGAGGCAGTATTTTCACTATCCTCATTTTACAGGTGTCAGAGAGGTGGCTCAGAGAGCTGATATTAATGACTCAGTCACAGAGTTAGTAATTGCAAAGACAGGCCTTAAAATGAGGATTACGGTCTGTCTCCAATTCTCATACCCTTTGCACTCTATTGTATCTTAAAGAAAACAAATTCAGAGCAAACAAGCAGTAAGCCATTATTCATCAAAATGCAGCGCTGTTACACGTGACTCCAGCCTGCGTGTGTTATAATCCTCTGTTGACGCGTTTATTTCGGAAAATAATCAGCAGAGCGTGTATCTCAGAGGCGAGAACATGGGCACAAAGTGTCTGGAGTTTTCTCCCCCACTGGCTTACCCGGTAGCCGACATCTTCCAAGAGAGTGGACGCGCCCACAGTGGACCCCGCTTGCCACAAGGTCTCCTTGATGCTGCAGCCATAAAGGAAGACGTTCTTCTTCTGGGAGTGGCCGTGGAAGTCACAGAAAACCTACAAAGGCCAAAGGAAAAAGTAAATTCGGGTTAGGTCTAAGAGTTTCTTAAATGTCTAAAGCGCTCACTTCTCAGCAGAACCAGCCACAGGGAGATCGCTGGTAACTTCAGTGAGAACTGTATTGGTGGAATTCTCAGGGGAGAAGGCCTAGGAAGGAACCCAATTGAGGAAATAAAAGTCCTGTGGAGCTTTTTTGAGACATTTCTTGTGAATGAAGAAGAAACAGGGTCAAGGCTAGAAGAGGAAACAGGAACAGAGGGCTTCATTTTCATTTAATGACATTAATAATAATTTTAAAAGTCAATAGGAAATACCCATTTAGAAGGAATAGATTAAATATTAAAAAAGTGAAACTAATGAATCACTATAATTTTTCTCCAGGGTCTAATATAGAAAATCATCACTGAAACTCAACGGCTTAACAAACCAAGATCTATTTCTCATTCATTCTAGAGACCAGCTGTGACTCAGTTCTGCGTGTCTTCATTCTCGCATCTAGACTAAATCAACAGTCTCAGCTGGGGACATGCCATTCGTGTGGCAAAAGGGAAAAGGGGGTTAGAGACAGAAGCACGCATGTGCTCTTAAAGCTTCCACTAAAACACGACAAACTTCATCCCGACTCATGTTCCATTGGTCAAAGCAGGTCACATGGCCAACCTTATCAGCAGTGGGGTAGGGAAGTATATTCCTCCTACACGGAGGCTCTGCAGCTATGTGAGATCCCATTACAAATACAAATGCCAGTAACTGAGGCAAGTTCTCCCCATCTCCTATAGGTATGCCCTTTTGCAATGGGGTCTGTTCCAGCACCATGAAGAAGCAGAATATATTTCTTCATCTCTTGAATCTGGAACTAGGTTCATGGAATCTTTCGGCCAATAAGCATCAGCAGGTATGACATAGCCGTGGTTTAAAAGCACTGTACCCTAGGGTTCACAGACTTGGAGTTCCTGTAATTGCGTGACAACTGCCGCATGGAGGAACATAAGTTAGCCTACTTGAAGATGAGAGACAATCTGCAAATTGAACCCCTGGCTGATGCCAAGTCAACGGCCACAGATATGAATTTGGATTACATCTTAGACCCCTCATCCCTCGCCAATATGACTCACACAGAAGAATCATCCTGTTTACCTGGATGGTCCTGATGATGCAGAATCATTAAAAATAATGCATGTTTTTGTTGACAGCACTAAGTTTTAGGGTGACATGAGAGTCAGCGAAAGCTAAGTACTACAGCCACCTGTCTTCTTTGTCTAAATATCTGCTTCCTTACCTTCCACATAAAATACAGTTACTTCCTCCCGAAGAAAGAATCAGCTCATCTCATCATACAATGGGACGCTCAGTCCAAGATCACACTCACCTCCGACCCAACGGAGATACCCTAACCAGCTCAATCCATCAGACTATCTGACTTCCAGTCCATGATCACACAGTTTCTCTACTCCATCTGTGTCTCCACAGGATGCATGGACAACAATGGTCAGTCACCTGCCTTTCACCCACCTCCATCAAAGGTTGAGTGAGGACACATTGCTCCCACAAAACATACGTGCTTGAAAGAGGATGCATAGGCTGGGGACAACAGTCACCTGCCCATCATAATTCTGAAATGCGAATGGGCAGTCAACTTGAGATTCCTACGTACTGTGGGTACGTAGATTAGGTACTAGTTCTACTCTCCAGGGGAGTTCTCCAGATTTTCTTTCTGCCCTTGGGGAATGATAATTATTCTAATATCCACCTTGGTCACATAGGAAAAGAACATTGAAGTATACGGCTCTCTTTGAGGTCAAGGATGTATCTTTCCTGATTCCTAATTCCTGATGTAGAAGTAGTAGCTCAAAGATGATTTTTCTCTCAAAGTCATATTTTCTCTTAATCAAATCACTGGACTAGCAGTGAAAATGAAATACATGAACACTGTGGTCTTGTTGATACATATATTTATTACAGGGCTGGGGGCTAGTGATGTTGAAAATATTTTATATGGATATGAGGGATGAATAAATATGTAGATATTGTATATATTATGACAGACAGGTTCTCATTGTTGGAGAAAGAAGTTACAGGCAATGAAAATGGGAAGACTAGATTAACTCTCTGGTATGGGATTGAAATGAGAAGGATCACTATCAACTCAGATTTTAAAATATATCTCCAGATAGCTAAATATAGAAATAAAATTAATGTATCTGCACATGAATTAGAACAGATGTATATATTTTTTCAAACCCTGCTCTTTGAGAGAGCCAAGAAATGAATTCTTCCAGAAGCAACAAGCATCCAAATGATTAGATCTTGATTTCGAATACCACTCTCTGCTAAAGGAAATCAGATCACTTTGGACAGGTGGGTGACTCATGGCTGAACCAAAAAAAAAAAATACAGATGAGAATTACACATCTGGTGGTGCCAGAAAGCAAAGAAGTATTTCAAAAGGAAGAGGAGGTAAGTTGAAAGAGTACAGGAGTCAATTTATAATGCTTTAAATGATCGAAGTTGGAATAATCAGATCAACAGAACAGATTATGATAAGATAGTTATAGTCCATAGGATAAAATTAGTATGTCAGTCCACATTGATAAAAAAAATGGACTGAATGCACATATACATACCATCATATAACCAAACATATATACACACATACATATAGGAGAAGGAATAACTCACTCTTAAAGATAAAATCTAATTATTAAATATAAAAGGAATCAAGCAAATAGAAAATCACTATTAGAACAACTATAATACTTGTTGCAGGAAAGTTCCATTGATAGAGGCTAAAATTAGTGAGAATTTCTTGGGGAAAAAAAAAGATGATGATTTAATTGGTCAAAGTATCTCTACCAGATGTTATTAATTATAAAGGGGAACACAGTAACTTTGCCATGAGAAATCTGACAGGTAACACCTTAACCAAGGGATGAAGGTAAGCATCAACAGTAATAAGACACTGACTACAAAGTTACATTGAATAAAAACTTTTAAAAAAGTAAAAAGTGAGTAACTCTCTAAAATTGTCAAGGTTATAAAAGATAAGGAAAATCTAAGGAACTATCACAGATTGGAGAAAACGTGAAATCTAAATATAATGGGGATCTTGAAACAAAGAATATCACAGCAAAAACTGTTGAAATTCGCATAAAGTCTGTAGTTTAAAGTATTGTTAAAATATTAATTTACAGTTCTGATCACTGAACCATGATTGCAAAAAATGTTAAGATTAGGGACAATGGGATGAAGTATATGTGCTATATCCTATGTTAATTTTTGATCTTGAATAAGTTTAAAATTGATTCAAAATAAAATTGAAAAATAACACATCACATCACAAGTAATTACATTAAAATCAGGAATGCAAGGCTGGGTTGTTTCACCATTCAAACTTAATTCTATGTAAATCACCATATTAACAGAATAAATAAGGAACCAATGTGTTAAATATAATAGTAGAATAGATGCATGAAACATTCATAAAATTCAATATCCATGAATGATTTTAAAATAATAATCAACTTCTTAGAATGCAGGACTAGAGAGGCATTTCCTTAACCCAATCAGTATGACCTATAAAATAGTCTATTATGTTACTTTTGATGAAATAGTGTTCCTTTCCTGAAATCAGGGATCTAGTGCCAATTTTCATCATTATTTGATGATACAATCTAGAAAAGAGAAATAATACATGCAATAGGAAAAATGAAAGATGTCAAATTAGGAAATGGTCTTGATTTTCCTGTATAAAGATTGTAAAGTGCAGACTATCAAAAAAACATACACACAAATTAATGTACAGCTACGGAACATCAGATACAAAAATCAGGTGTATTCCTACATACTATCAATAAAAAAAGTTAAATTTAAATATAGCATATGAAAAAGCTTAAAGGTATTAAACATAAGTATAACTTTAAAAATGTGCCACACATGTTATTGAAGAAAACGGAAACTTTCATTTCTTAGCAATTCTTATCTCTCTAAGTTGAGTTCAGTATCAGTCAAAAGGCACATGATGCTTCTTTGTTTATTTTGTTTGGGTGTTATATTGATTTTGTGAAAACCTGTGAGCTGATCCTAAACCAAGAGAAAAACACAAAGAGTCAAAAATAACTGAGACATTCTTGACGGAGAATAAAACTGGATGAGATTTATACTGATATTTAATACATTTTCCAGTGATTCTCTTTCAGACAGGGTTTCAGACAGGTGAGTGTAGACATAAATTGATCAGTGAAGGAAAACAGATATTCCAGATACACAGACATACATCCAATCACTTGATTTATAAAAGTTTCTATCAGCTGGATTCAGTAGGAAAAGGATGGGCTTAGGAGGCTTGGATTCCAATTGAAAATGTAGAAAATAAAAATAAATGTGTACTTCTATTTCACAGTGTTAAAAATAAAATTCTACATTGTTATAGATCACCATAGGGAAGATAAAATAATGAAGCTACTTGAGCATTATATAGGCTACTACTATGACCTTAGGGTTGGAAAAGAGTTCTTAAAGAGGACAAAAACAAGAACTAAACAAATATATTTTAAAATTACATATATATATATATTTTTCAGAATTTCTGATCTTCCAAAGATACCATGAAGAATGTTAAAGAGTAAAATAAAATATCTGCAATACATGCACCTAACAAATGACTGGTACAGAAGAAAAATGTAGATGAATAGATGCAAATATATACATATTCACATATATATTCCTACACATTAATAAGAAAAAGAGTCAACCCAATTTGCAAATTAGCAAAAAAAAAACTTGAACAGTTCACTAAACAGAATATTCAAATGGCTAGTAAGCAAATAAAAAGGGACTTAACTTCATTAACATGGAAGAAATACAATTTCAACACCGCAAGGAGATGTCTGCATCTCACAGGTTATTAGGAGCAGTGATATGAAGACAGAGAGCAGCAAATATTGTCAAATCTGATGGCAGCGGGACGTTCTAATTCAGCTTGGGGGACTCTAAGTCGATGCTGCTGCTTTGGGAAAACAGTTCAGGATTCCCTGCAAAGCGGAACACACAAGATGTACAGCCCTCCAAACTGAACTGGGCACAGTGTATCAAGAACATACGTAGAAGCACTATATTTACTAGCCTAAAACTGTAATCAAAATGCATTAATGTGGCATAATCACGCAACAGAATACTGCCCCCCACGGATACTGAGAAAAGGAGACACGAAAAAAATCGATTGGTATGATTTCCTTTTTAGGACGTAAAATCAGCCGAAGCTAATTGATGATGACAGGAGTCAGGGAAGTATTTGCACTTGTCAGGCATGGTTTTCATGCCTAGTGAGTCTGGTTTGCCTAGAGATGCTGTATTCCTTGATTTGCTTGGTGGTTATATCGTCTGTTCACTGAGAATTCTTCAAGCTGTATCGTGAGCTGTGTAAGAAAAACAAACACACTTTTGTGCTTCCAAGAGACGGAAACCCTAGCACATTCCTGAGTTACTTCTTCTCACTTGTTCCCTAGTTACAGAGACGCACTCTTTGGGAGGCAAGTTAAGGACGCAAGTAGGACACTGAAGGCACCTGTCCGACTTACTAAAGGTACAGAACTGAGGACACATGACAGCAGAGCAATCCAGTAAGAGCAGAAATGACAAGTGACAGGAAGCACAGAAGGAGCAGAAACAAACACTCTGCCTGGAGCAAATGGAAAGTCCAACAGACTCAAAGGCACACAGATGAAGGATGAGACATTTAGAAAAGAGTTCTGAATGAGAGATGTGGAGGTTTTAGATGAGTTTGCGCCAAAAGAAAAGTGGGTCACAGATGTTAAAAATTAATCTAATCACAAATTGCATCTGGACAAGTAAAGTGGTCTTATATTAAGAGAACGATCTGTTCAGGGTTCCTCGTGCTAATCAATTTATATCTAATAAAGTGTTTTCCAATTCGGATTGTGGCCTTTCAGAACAAACTAGTAAAGAGGAATCGGAAAAGCCAAAGGAAATGGGAATGTTTGTAAATGAAAGAACTGCTCAAGGTCTGGAGATGTTTATCTGAGTCTCAAACAGGACTCTCACCAGGAATCCCCCAGATTTCTGAACTCTCCCATCTGGAATGTGGATAGATGCATTCGCTGTCATTTCAAAGAGCGAAGGAAGGGGCTGATGTGTATAGATTCCAACTCAAGGTTAAATTCAATAGTTGTTGACTCTCTATTATTGGCCAGACATACTCTTCCATGGCTACAGCTGTTTTGAAAAAGTTGTACTTGAAAAAGCTTCCATCCTCTGGAAATAGCTCAGCGGAAGCCTGAAGATTTGCTCTGGAAGCTGTTGATTGAGAAGTTAGACTGGACGCTGACCTGTAGGGGACAAAGCCCCAGAACATTGATGATGGATTGGAGAGCTGTCGGCAGCAGGGATGGAGCCCTGGATCTCAGGACGCCTGTGCAGAGCACTCACTGAAAGGAGGGCAGACAGAGGGTCTGTCCACGGACACCAGAATGTGAAGACTGGCTCTCTGATGGAAGGGCAGGCAGACAAGCTTGCTTGCTACTTTGTGAGTTCAGTAAGTAGGGAAAATTCAGGGAAGTCAGGACTGATTTCTGGAACCAAGGTTGCAAGACAAGAAAACAGTGACCTGATCACGAGTCTGCAGGTAGAATCTTGGAAAGGCCAAAGGTTGTGTGAAAAAAGGCTTTTAGGGACTGAAGGACTCAAAACTGTTCTATTTCTACCACATTTATTCAATTCTAAATCACACCTTTTTTCCCTTCCTTTCAAATGTCTCAGAAAATGGGTGTGGCTTGCATTCACAGGCGGCTTTGTAATAAATCTTAATATTTTTATTTTTAATTTTTTCATAAAAACCTCTTGAGAAATTGGGTTAGAATTGATGGCGGCTTAGAATCTAATAAATACTGTACTTTCTCTGTCTCTCTCTCTCTCTCTCTCTCTCTCTCTCTCTCTCTCTCTCTGTCTCAATACTATAAGACATATTACATTTCTGGGGATTTAAAATTACATTCTAAATTCTCTGTTAGCTGAAAAGTATTTTTAAAGTCACTTTTTCTCTTCAAAAACAAAGTATTTTTTAAATGTGGGATCCTTAATTTATAGTTTCAGGAGCAAATAAATCTCCCCCGTTTCCAGATATCTGGGAGCCATGGTGCCTGGGGCCCCGCGGTTATGCAGAGTTCAGGGAGGAGGGTGAGGCTCAGGCGACAGGTCAAACCACACAGGAGACAAAATAAGACAAGAACAGGAGCAGTGACTGTGCCTTTCAAGCCCTCCTGTGAAAGGCGAGGTAATTACATGCCCAGAGAAATGCAGAGCAGTGCCAGTGCGGCCCCAGAAAGAGGAAGGCACTGGAAGGGACTGTGAAGTTTTGGTACTTTGCAGTTCCTGGAAGTCCTCGCTGGACGTCAACCCTTTAAATCACTCTTTCTTACTCTTTGCGTTACCTCGAGAAGCTTCTATTTACTTCCAACAAAAATATTCCCCAGACCGGCGCGTCTCAGTCCTGTCTCCACGCTGGAGTCTCCTGAGATGGTAAAAATATCTGCGCCTGGAGACCACCTGCAGAGGTTTCACGTCATTGGTCTGCAGTGATGCACCTCTGTGGCAGCTTCTCCAAGTTTTCCAGCTGATTGTAAAGCACAGCCAGGGCGGAGAGCCATGGTTCTGGTCTAGTCCAGAGCTGCGATCGCCTATATTCTGCAGCGCCGGTCCATGTGGAGGATTTTCTAAACCTGGAGGGCTGAGCCACTTGCCAGCAATTCTGTGATTTAAGAAGGCTGGGGTAGACACAGGAATGTGCATATCTAACTATCTCCAGGTGAGGCCGAGGCCCCACGTCCCAGGATCATGCCTGAAAGCTATCTCTCTAAAGGAACTAATAACACCTCCTGAATGCAGGTTTAATTCTCCGCCGTCCTGAATCGTCTACCAGACTTTCTCTCTTATGCGTCTCTCTTATGTTTCTCTGAACCCACAACTTGATGAAAAGTAGGCAAACAAATTAGGGCTGTGTCTAAGCAACACATTTCTCAATAAAAACAGAAGCTGTGCCTGCCTGGGGTCAGAGGCCCTTATAGGCTGAATTCAACTGGAGAAAAGAGCTTTTTTCCCTCGGATCCTTACAGATGCTCAAAGCAGAGGTAAATGACAAATCGCAGACCCATTCACCTGCGGGAAGGAGGCTTACGCAGGCCTGGGAGTGTGCGTCCTCTGGAGAGTCCAAATAAAGAAAATGAAGACATTTCTCTGTGTATTGCTCAACTGACATCTCTAAAAATAAATGCCTGCTAATGATAAGAAACATGTGTTCCTATAAATTGCAGGAGGCAATTGCAAGAAAATTATCAAGTTATTTCAGTTGAGCAAGCTTTTTCTTCCCTGCTGGAAGATTTAAAACATGGACTTCTTTTCAGTAAAATCCTGAACCAGGTAATGGGGTGTGAGCGACCGCAGGCAGCACTCCCTGGGCACATGAACGGACACATCTATGCTGCTTCTTCCACTGATTGGACACGTGTTCACTGGGTGCCTGCTGGGTGGCAGGAGAAATGAAAATTTTAATTTCATAGACAGTTGCCCTCATTAGCAACAACAATTACAATGATGGCTAATTCAGGGAAGACTTAGGATGTGGAGCTGCTGAGTTAGACATCTAGACTAGAGCATCTCGCGATGAAGGAGGTGCTGTAATTATTCCCACTTTGTAGCAGAGAAAACTGAATTTAAAAAAGAAATACATACATATATATATATATATATATATATATATATATATATATTTCACTTGCCAGGTCGTGCTGCTCTTGAGAATGTGACCAGAGACGGGAATATGGATGCATGGCCAGGTCACTAAGGAATGTTCATGAAGATGCAGGAAACTTACATCATGATGATCACAGGTGCTTTACCAGGAGGTGAATGAAAGCGACTCTATGTGACGCCTAGAAACCAAAGCCGTGTGTGAAATCTTGAATTCAGCAGGAGGGAGAGAGAACAGGAAAGCGTCTACCTGGCCTTTTGTTATGTGACCCCTTCCTGGGACTCAGGAGACCGCGTCACCCGGTTAGGTGAGTCCATCCCTGAGAAACATGGATGGGAAGTCGTGGTCACGGTGCCAGAGACTTTCTTTCCTAATTGCTATAATTTTGTCACACAGGCTGACCCTTTCCCCGTGCCTCCATCTGCCCTGGGAAGATATAGTGAACAAAGACTTCCTGGCACTTGAAAAAATAAATAGCCTAAGTCACTATTGGAACCTTAGTTTGCTCTCGTCCAGGGTCCATGTTTAAAATCCCTTCTCTACCAGCTCTTCCGGGAGCTGTTTTGTTGGAAGATCCCACAAGTAAACAAGTGATCAGACTGTAGTGAGAGGAGAACTGGACGAAACATAAGGGGGAGGCTCTCTGGGGCCCCAAAAGAATTCATCGCACAACACTTGGGGCATCATTCACTCTGCACCCCAAGGGGATATCACCCCGAGGCTGGGCCAAGTGGTGGTGCAGGGGGTCCCTGGGGAGATGATACCTGAGGTGACTCCTGGGGGTTGGGAGCCACCAGCACAAATGGAAAATGAGTAAGAACTGTGGTCACGCAAAAAAAAGTGGAGAGTGAAAAGAAGTATCTACTGAAGGGGCATCGGCCCATGAGTGGCTCTGAATTCAGTTCCGGGCTGCTTGAATGTTCTCCGGATGGAGCCATTTCAACACGGAGGTGAGAGGCAGAATAACCATGTCACTGGAAGAGGAGTGGTCAGCACAGATGACAGGGTCTGAACCCAGGTACCAGGATGACCAGGGATGCTCGGGTCTAACTTAAGGCAGGGATGTAAGTGTGGAAAGATGACGCTTGTTGAGAGCGGGGGGAAGTAAAATCCACGGGAGTCAGAGACTAGCGGACTTAGGTCCTCGGGGAGGAAGAGGTTAAGAATCACACCCGGATTTCCAGATTAAGTCAACAGGCAATGTGGTTGTGCTTGTCCCCAGGGAATGATGGATAAGATGCAGCCTGGAGGCTTCATTTCCTCCGGTTTTGTTACGTTGATGGTAGAATGGTTCCTTTAGACCTTGCTGACCCCAGGCTAAACGGGTCCTCCTGGGTCTCTCTTTCTTCATCAGTAAGGTAGATGGTGTGGACTGGATTACAATTTTGAAATCGGGCTTTTTGCATCTCCCCCGTACCTTCTCCAATGAATTCCTGTCTGAGTTAAATTGCAAGGTTAATTTAATTCATGCAAACGTGAGTTCCATCATTTCTTGCTCAGCAAAGAGGCAGATCTGGGCTGCATTGCTATGCCCCTCACGTGCCTTCCCATCTTTCTCCTCCATGCCTGTGGTCTCATTCTGGCTCCTCTGCAAGCTAATCGTGCACCCTCGCTCACGAGGTTACCCCCATCTCAGCCCAGCTCCCGGAGCCGCTCCCCGCTCCCCGCAACCCATTTCTCCCTGGTGGTGTCTAAGGCGCTGCTTTGCCTGCTTGAAGCTGCCGTGTTTTCCACTCCTGACATCTGGGTCTTGTTCCTGCCTCCCAGCAGCGAGACCTCTGCATTATTTATACCATTGCCACAGGAAAATGAAGGCATGGCTGCAGCCGGAGGAGGCGAGTTCTGGGGAATGTGATGGAAACCCAAAACAGCGACGCTACATTCCCAATTAAACCAACCAAGGCTCTCGGGGGCCCTGGAGACCCCAAAATACATACGTATTTTGCAGCCAGAAGCCAGCCCTAACTCCTGAGTGGAGAAAACATCTCTATTAGGAGAACGATATTGGTGGCATGTTCAATTATCCTCCAAGAAGCCTGCTTGTCCCAGGCCTTTTATCTGACAACCCCACCCTCCTTAGAATATGTTTCATCTGAGTGATCAGCAGCTCCCGTTAGGGCTGAGGTTAACCACAGGGAGCACGTGCAAGACTTCTTGCTCTAACCAGCTGGCGGGGGACTTTGCTCTCCCAGCCCTTCCCTAAAGTGAGAGACTTTCACTTTAATTGGGCCGTTATGGACCAGCATCCAACACAGCCCGAGGAAAGCAACCTTTACTTATGTTCAGCGTTGGCCCCTCCAATGGCTAATTTGGGGTGAAGAGTTTTGCATGAAACTCAGCCGAAGGCATCCATAACTAACCGGTTATGAAACTGCCCACAGTGGGGCCATGTATTACATGTGATAAAATGCTGGAGGCTTTCTGCCCTTCCAGTGCTGTATATGATGTTGTTCTTCTTTCCAGAACCTTTCTGTTCCAGGCAAAGAGCCTGCGTGCGTCAGTGCACCCCACAGTCGAATACGTGGCTTTGTTTTCCAGCAGAGCCCTTCTGGCTGTTTCATGTCGGCTGTTTACCTGCAGCCTGAAACATGCCCGTCACAGTGCAAAGACTTCACCCACATCTCTAATTAGAACAGTCCAGAGAGGAGGGGGTCATGTCATCTAAGCCTCAGGCATGAGGTTCAACATCCACTCAGTTAAAGGAGGGCAAAGGACTGGTCCATGGCGCCCATCAAGATCCAGTGTGCTGGACCTCAGACTCTGGTCAGCCTGGTTCCGAAGACTTTCCAAATCTGAATATTTTAAAACATTGACTCTCCCAGTGATAAAGCGCAGAAGCACAGGACTGTCCATTAGCAGAACTAAGAGGAAGCTACAGACTTGCTGAGTCTGGCTCTGGAGGACTCTGCTTCATCCTGGCTGCCCTCTTCTTGGGAACTGGAAGTGCACATGCTAAGGGGCTCTGGTGCAGAGCTCTGGGGAGCTTCCTCAGGAGTTAAAATGGGCCCCTTTCCCTAGGTTTAGACCCTGGCAAGCCCCTCTGGACTCAGTCCCTGGAACCCAGTCTCCGCGTCTGGCTCACTCAGCTGCAGGTACTGAGGCTCTCAAGGCAGAAGCACGAATCCACTCACTCTGTGTACCAAGAACACCTACTGGGACCCCAGTCTTCTCCAGAAGGTGACGACCACACTTAGTATTTGAAAAGAAAAAGGAGGAGGGAGGGAGGAAGGAGGGAGGGAAGGGAGGAAAGGGAGGAAGGAAGGAAAGAAGAGGAAGGAAGGAAGGAAGGAAGGAAGGAAGGACAGAAGGAAGAAAAGGAAAAGCATTTCTTTAGATATTTATTTGTTTGCTTTGATTTTCCCACCTCAGGTCTTGAGCCAGGTCCTCAGGCTTTACGTGGTCCACACCCCAGCTGCCTCAGTCACCTGAGTCACAAGGGCACACCTCGACTTAGTCTCTTTGACCTTTGAGAAGCTTCCAGTTGTCTGGATGAACCTGGAGGCAAGTGTGAAGACTGTCGGACATGTCTTCCCAGCCCATGTAGGGAGGCCTGCCAGGCTCCTGACTTGATGTCCCATCCTCGACTACAGTTGTCTTGACCTCCTAGGCTGGACTGTCCTTTGATTTTGGTAGCGCCGGCTTTCTGGGACCAGAGCTTGGAGCCATCCAGTGTCTTGGTCGCGATCATCAGCGCCTTGCTCCACCAGCCAGATGGCTCTGGTGGGACAAGCACGCTGAGATGAGGCCAGGTCCTCCATGTCTTCACGTGAAGCCTGTGCTGACTGCCTCACAGAGACCAGCCTTCGAGCAAGACCCGTCCATCCACTGTCTCCGCGCCTTCCTTGCCTTCGTCCCACTTAACCAGCATGAGCAGCAGCCCCGTCACAAGGGCCGAAGGGACTGGTCCAGGGGACCTCCTCCTGCTGTCCTCTCCACTCGCTCCTCCTCTCGCTCCACCCACAAAAATGAAAAACAGTATATCTGCTCGGATTTCTTTGAAAGCTGGGACTGGCCTTCCCCGTGACCTAGGACGGAGTTCAGATTCCCAGCTCCTGTAACACACAGAGGAGACACTGGCAATGCAGCGATGGGGAAGGAGGAAAATTCTCTTTGCTTTCTCACAAAGCTTATCTGAAAACCGTGAGCAATTCACTTAAAATGTGGAGTCTTTGTGCCGACAAAATGTGATTTCGCTGTGTTAGAGGTGCTTTGCTGACTCCTTATTTTGATGGTATGAGCACCATGTTAAACAAAAGAGTATTGGAATCAAGTGAATCCTCTTCACCCAGGACGTGCATGGTTCGTGGCAGTATGTTGTCTTCTCCCGTCGTATCCTCAAATACGAAAAAGGGGCAGTGGAGAGTCATCGCCTTAGCACAAGCCAATGCCAACAAGCAGCGCGAAAACGCACTCTTCTGCCACGTCCAAGGAGCCAAGTGGAAGCAACATCAGCAGCGTCTCCGGGGCTGTGGTGATGGGCTTCAGGAAGGGACATGTCATCTCTCCTAGCTCTCTCCTTCCGTGCCTCTTAGAAGCAGCTGATCAACAGAAAACACACGCCAGAGGAACAGAGGAAGACCAGAAAATTCACTTAAGTAGGTAAAAATTCTGTTCCATTGGACCCCAAAGATAAAACCAAAACATGCCAGCCCCGTCCACCGCAGAAGGCAGCCTGGTTCATGTGAGTTGTAAGTGGAAATCAATATGCTCTTCAAAGAGCGCTGAGATCCTTGGCCAACACGCGCTGGCCTAGTGAGAGCCCAGAGGATGGCGATCGATCCCTCTCCCAGTCCTGAAGCCCGGATTCTTTGCAGCAGCACGGGGCAGGGGGTCATGCCAGCCGCAGCAGGGCAGCTCAGAAGAGGCTGCTGACCTGGTTTTCTGCACGCTGGCTGGGTGCTGAGAGCTTTGTCCACCCCCGGTCCATGTGGGTGGCTGCCCCGTGGGTCAGCCTCCTTGTGGGGCCTCCAGAAAGAACAGTCGGTTCAATGCCTCCTACGAGCTGATGGTTGGACATGTCTGCTTCTTTGCAGTTCTCTGCTCATGTGGCTTTTCTTGGCTGGATCGTTCCAATTTCAAAATAGGTCATCTTCTCCCTCCTTTCTCTTCTGCTCCAGTAAGGTGTCCTCTTGGCTTAACTTGTGTGGCTCTGTGCTGGTCACTCTCAGTCGGGGTGTCCTCCTTCATCTCTTAGCTGCCGCCTTTCAAAGCTTTGTAGTTTTGCTTTGACTTGTGCATCTTGAATCTTCTATATTTAGGTTAAGTGTGTTTCTATTGACACGCACAGATCTTTAATGAGTGCTGCTGCAACTGACACTTTAATCAAGATAGAGAGCATTTTCACTCACCTAGAAAGTCCCCTCCTGGCTCCCGTTATTCAGCCCTCTTCCAGAGAGTTTCTGATTTCTCTTTGTAGATTGCTTTCACTGATCTTGCCATTTGAGTACATAGACACTGAGAATTTTCAGAGAATAGAAACTAAAGTATGCATTCTTTTTTTTTTTTTTTTTTTAAATTCTGGGACTAGTAATCCAGAATGTATATAGTAAAGCTGATACGTTTACAAGTTTAAGTTAATCCCTCAGATGAACTTTAATAGTCTCCTTTCACAAAATCAAACACAAATAACCAACAACAGTTGTAGATATGCAATGGATTTCAAACCATAATCACACATTTTTCAGACATAAGAAGTACTGAAACAAGATATTTTTCCAATCCTATATGAAAAAATGTCCATATTGAATGCCAGATAATCTAATATACAGTTGGAATTGACAACACCTGCTGGCTTTGCTCCTTAGGAGGCCTTCACCAGTTGAGAGAAAATGGAAACTAATGGCAACTTTGATGTCTAGCTTCTTTCACTCAACCTGTTTCTGGAAGTCATCGATGTCAGTGAGGATTTCAGCAGTTTATTTTTATTTTAATTTCTGAAGAGTATTCCAATCTACTACCTCCTGACATACAATTACTGATCTTTACTATGTGTTGGGATTTTGTGAGCGTAGCTCCTGACCCTCTCACAGACACAAAATCTGAGTTCAAGACAGCGGGAAAGAGACCACCAGGTCAGTGCGATGTCAGGTGAGTCTACCACCAGGCAGTGAAAAGATTCCTTTCCTCGTCCTCTGCAGTGACCCCAAGCCCAGACAACTCACTGCACCTCCAACTTCACAAGCAGAAGAGCTGAGGTCCTAGTCAGACCTGCAAGCCCTCTGAGGAAACATCTCTTTCATATAACAAAAAACAAGCAGAACTCATCATCCTTCCATCTAGTGCAAACGGCACCTCCAGATTCCAGTTGTCTGTATCATCCTGAGAGAAAATGACACATGCCCTCATTTGTATTTCTATAATACTTCACATGTGCTTTCATTACAGTTTTTTTAACATGTTACTCTACATTGAATTCTTGACAGATCTAACCATACTTCTACTGAAGTAAACTATGGACTTCTCAAATAAAAAGACAATTATTTTAGCTGGCTTTGTAGCCCCCTGGCACCTAGCACAGTGATCATCTATATTTGGTGTAAATGAATGCATGGATAGGTGGATGGACAGATGGACAGATGGATGGACGGAAGGATATATGCATGCATGTACGTATGTATGTATGCATGAGCGGATGGACAGATGGATGGATGGACGGACAAATGGATGGATGGATGAATGGATGGATAGATGGACAGATGAACAGTCAAAGGGATGTATCAATGAAGCAACATGTCTGTCTATATTGCTTAAACACTGAATGACGTCTCTGGTTTTTAGTAAGTCCCAGAGTATTGTTTTCTCTCACTGGTTCACATTCCCACTGATGCTTCGAGTTTATATTATTCTATCCACCAACAGACTGATTCCTGAGTAACATCTTCTGGCCACCAGAAGTAGCTTTCTGACACTTGGGGAAATATTTTCCTAAGACACAGAGACTGGGCAAAGTCACAGTTAGTATGCAACCGTGAAGAGCAGAATCAATCTTGACACAATGGAAATCTTCCAGGCCCAGGACTGCTGGAGCACTGAATGAGTGGCAGAGCTTCTGCTGTCAGCAGGAGACTGGTTAAATACAGCCTGTAGGTAACTCAAAGGTGATGCTGGCCCCTCAGAGAGCTTTGTAACACTATGAATAGCATTTAGTACTCAGCTGTTTCTCACCCACCTCTCAGATGGTCCCAGCAGGAAGCAAGTCTGTGGCTGTCATGTTTACAGTTAATTAATGTTTATTTATATTTTTAAACAAGCCTTTCACCTGTCACACTTTAAAATAAATGTTCTGCTCTTCAATTAGAGGTTGTCAGAGCAGAGAAGAATCCTGTTTGTTATGGGTTGAATGTGTGTATTTAAATGCATATCAGGTAGAGATCTCTTTGCCTGTAAATCTCTCTCTCCTCTCCTCTCTCCTCTTTTCTTCCTGCATCTCCCCCTCCTCCTCCTTCTCCTCTCTCTCTCCCTCCTTCCCTTCCCCCCCACCTCTTTCTGCTCCCCCTCCCCCTTCTCCTTCTCTCCCTCTCCTCCCAGAGGCTAAGGCTTCCTACCCATAGAATCCACGTTCACCAACCTTGACCAAGAGATAGGTGCTCTGCTATGCAGGCTATGAACTTACTTCCAGAGGGATGAGAACATCAATTACAGTGTTTTCTTGGATAGATATGGGTTGGGCATTAGATTAACAATGCTGCACCTCTGACTAGTGTAGTGTAGAGTAGGATTCTGAAAACAATAAAGGGTTCATTCAACAAGTCTGAAGTCTGAGACCTTAACCTTCCAAAGAAAGGGCTTGCCTTTGTGAGAGGGTTTTTCTTCACCGGGGGACTTGGACCATGCCAATGGTTGAGGTTGACAGTATGATTTATGGTGGGAGTCTTAGGCCACAAAGTGTCATTGTGACCCCTGAAAGTGCTGGAGGTTGAATAATTAAGAGCCTCTAGTGGGGTGTTCCATGCTACAAGGTGACCCCCAACAGAAGCACAAAGAATAAGGCTCAGGTGAGCATCTTAGTTGGCAATGCTCGACCTGCTATCACAGGTCACGGCTGGAGAATGAAGCACTAGCCATACAGCTCCACCGGAACTAGACACCTGGAAACATACACCTGTCTCTCCTGGACTCTACCCTTTTACCTCTGTTGGTTTTAACCTGTACGTATCTTTCTACTGGAGCAAACTGGAACTATGAGCATAACAGCTAACCTGAGGATTTAGTCCTTCTAGGGAATCACTGATGGTGAGATCGTCTCATCACCCCCATTCACCCTCTTCTAAAGTAAGTATGAAGAAAGGTGGGGTTGCAGGGTGGGAAAACCAAATCAGAATCTGAAATTCCAACTTTGCCTCATACTTCCTGGTGACCTCAGTGAAGCTATTTGACCTCTTAATCTGTTTGAGATTTAAATGAGATTATCTATTAGATTTTCATTGTTTCAAAAGCTGTCCTTTGAAGACATAGGCCAGCGCTTTGACCACACAGTACATGCCCAAAAAGAACGGGTCCGTCTGTGAGTTTCTCCAAGCTATTTTAAGCTCCTTGAATTAGGTAAGTGCCCTGCATTTAGACACATGCCCTTCCAGACTTTTACAGACAGATGTGTTCACAGTTTGTTAATCAATAAATGATTGCTTTCATACACTTACTTGGCTACCATTTCTTACTTTCTTATCTTGAGCCTAAGCCTTGGGTTTCAAATAGTCTGTTTTTCATCAACAGCAGACTTGCTGTGGCTTGGGATGAAAGCCTACATATGGAAGTGCCTAAAACACTGTAGGAATCATCTCTGGAATTTAATAAATACTAGTTCAACATGAATCTGAACACCTAGAGGAATGTATTCCAAACATCATTCACTAGGTATGTACATTTGCTTTCTTGACCAATAACTGAAAAGCCAGAAAAATAAAGGCCCAGAAAATGGAATAAAATGCAATTTATTGCCCAATTATAACTGATAAGTCTTGGATCAATGGCTTTCCCTTCTTGTGGGCTGAAGAGTGACGACAGGCTGAAGCTCTAGCTCCAAGCACCTAAGCATGGGCCCGTATTTTGAAACAGGGGCTCTGCCCACGTAATCAAGCTAAGAGGAGGCAATACTGAATTAGGGTGGGCCCTGGTCCAAAGACTGCTGTACCTAAAAGAAGAGGGAAATCTGTAGACACAGAAGCTCAGAGAGGGAAGATGACCATGTGAACACAGAGGTAGAGGTCGGAGATATGCTGCCAGGAGCCAAGGGGAGCTAAGATTTACTGGCTGTTACCAGAACCTCAGAGGAATCAATGAAAGGTACTCTCCTAGAGTCTTCAGAGTTTGTGGCCCCGCAGACACCATGGTATCAGACTTCTAGCCTCTAGAACTGTGCCAGAGTAAGTTTCTGTTATTTGGGGCCACCTAGCTGGTAATACTTTGTGATGGCAACCCTTGAAAATGAGTACAACCCCCATTACAGCCTGTCAAGCACAGACCTTTGGCTCTTGTCTTTCTTGCCTTGACAGAACACAACCTGCCTGGATGGTGTTCCTTGGTGAACGGAACCAGCCAAGAGACGGGAGGCAGAAGGAAGTGACTCACCACGGGACTCCGGCCAATGCTGCACAGGTACTGCAGGAGCCCTTTGGCATGGTAGATTGTCGGTTGGAAACGAGCGCTGGGAGAGAGCCACTGTCTGTTCAAATCCTCCCCTCTCAGAGAGCATCTGTGACTGTGGGAAGAGACAACAGCAAATAAATACACATTTAGAAGAAAATAACTAGTGGAAATAAAGCTCGACAAGACAAACAATCAAACTAATGAATCCAACTTCCCTCTGACTTTTGCCCAGTTGGCATTAATTGCAGATGGCCAGAACATTGCAGATGTGTCCTGTAAGCTCCCAATGTGTCATGATTATTCACAGCCCCAAAAAGAAATGGAAGCCAGATTTGACTCAATGCTGGGTTATCAGAGTTTCAGGGAAAGGTTTGGGAAATGTAATTCACCATTTCTACATCCAGAGAGGACAACACCCACTAAGCCTCTCTAGGCTCTGGGACCAAGGCTCCTTCAAGCAATTATGTTGAACACAATCCATAAATTGGTGTGTCGTGGATGACGTTTCCAGTTGACCCAATCTCTCTGGTGGATATTAGTGCACCCCAATGAAGATACTGATGCTTAAAGTGATTTAAAGAAATGGCCCAAGAGCTCCTAACACAGAGCTCAGCTGTATGGACATCCAAGCCTGTGTGTCTCTGAAAAACCATATGATTCTTCCTCCTATCACTTTTCCTCCTCCCCATCCATAGAGAAGACTCAGAAAGTGTGACATCTACCCAGAGAGGGAGAACAGCTTTTCAAAGACATCATCGTGGAAATCAGTGCTCTACAGTCATACCTGCACTAACCTGGGAGATGAAACGCTCACATGCGAAGACATCAAGTCCCTTCGCAAAGGTGACACAGCTGCTTAACGACAGCACTGACTGCCACTCAGAGGGAAGGGACTGCGCTACGGAGCCAGCAGGTAGATCATCCTGAAAGCCCACTGCCCAGGGCCAACCAAGATCTGCCCATGTCCGGGGAGGCCAGTGGTCCTGCTCAGATGCCCGGGGAGGCCAGTGGTCCTGCTCAGGTGCCCGGGGAGGCCAGTGGTCCTGCTCAG
>RJWH01009342.1:0-23347 GCA_004363575.1 Solenodon paradoxus | reverse complement strand
TGGGGCTGGGGCTGGGGCTGGGGCTGGTACGGAACGTGAACAGCGGGCCAGGCAGAGAGTGCGGACAAGAGCACTGGTGGAGTAAGGGAGCCAAGTCTTATCTGAAATGTGGCATCAAAAAATCCCCGAGGTGATGTCACAGGACGGGGTAAGAGGAAACTGGTTCAGAAAACCTATCTTTCTGCTCTGAAATGGGGAAGAAGTAGAGACTCGCGTGTGTGTCTAGTCACACACTGAAACCGCGCTCTCCAAACACTGTGACAGGGATCAGAGGGCGGGTTCGGCAAAAACGAGTAACGCGTCAGGCAACAGAGCAGTTGTGTAAGACTGCAGAGTGTTTGCATGAAACTCAAAATCTATCACAACCGTCCCGCACCCCGGCAGCAAAGTGAAATTATTAAAATCACCCATATTACAGAAATCCAAGTGTCTCCACTAACTTAATAATGAAACAGCACAGAAATCTCAAATCTCCTGTTACATATTTTCAATCTGCGTCACTGCCTTTGCAGTAATAACACCATCGCACTGAGCCCGCTCCCACTAAATACGCAAGCTGGAAACGCTATAACAGAACAAATGTGCAGAAGGAACAAATAACTCAATTATTTTGAGACTCCTTATTTCACTTAGGTTCCCTCCCCTGCCTGCAGTGGAAGGCAGCATTCTAGAGAACCCCCAGGATTCCAGTCTCCTTGGTTATCCAACCAAGCGCTAACCAGGTACTGCAGTGCTGGGATCTGGGGACTGAATTCAAGTCCCCGGTTCACTGATTTTAAGGTACGGAGATGATATGAGTCTGCCTGCCCCAACCTGGTGAACCCATTAATGGTTCCCCACTAGCTACAGACGGATGATTCGGATATTCAGACAGGATGGACCCAGCATGACCCCACTGGCTTCCAAAACAGAGGACCATATGCAAGGGGCGATGGCAGCCTCGAGAACCTCAGGGTGACCTCAGCTGACAAGTACCAAGGAAATGGGCCCCTCCGACCTACAATCGCAAGGAGCTGGACTCTGCCAACAAGTAGCCCGAGCTTGGGTGCAGATTCTCCTCCACGGCCGCCAGGTAAGGAGCCAGCATCTCCTCCAGGGCTGCTGGCTAAGGGGCCAGCATTTCCTCCAGGGCCGCCGGCTAAGGGGCAAGCATGGCTGCCACTTAGAACTCAGTCCTGAGAGACCCTGGGCAGAGAAGCTGCTGAGCCCAGTGAGCCAGTAAAGGAGTTAAATTGTTAAGTTTGTGAGCTCTGTTTTGCAGCCGTAGAAAACTGGGACAACTGTCTCCTCGCTTACCTTGTTAAAGTTCTTGGTACTAATCTATACCATGGAACTGCTGACTTAAATCTGCAGAGGGGTTCGCCTGGGGGATAATGCCACAAATCTCTCAGGGGGTGCACAGCTGGACTCAGACACTGCAGGACAGTGAATCACAGCCCCGGTCACTGCAGTAACATTTGCCCTCACAAGGGGCCAAGGCGCACGGAGCAGAGTGCCTCTGGCAGACGCCGAGAGCCGCCGGCTGAGGACGAGGCCTTGCTGCAAAGAACAGAGCAGCTCGTCTGATTCAAAAACCGCTCTGGAAAATGCGTTGTGAACTTGTCCGCCCTGAACACTTTCCACTTCCACCAACTAGTAATAAACGGATTTGGGGTTTAAAGTTGAACCTCTGCGCAGAATGCCGTTTTCCACAATTAGTTACTTGGAAACATCTTTTTTGGAAAAGATTTCTAAGATCTGTACTCTCAACATTATTTTTTTAAGTTGCCACAAATCTGTTCAGTTTCATTTTTCTTTTTAAAATGACTTCATTTTTTAAGAATTTAAACAAATGAAATATCTGGGCATATACCTAACGAAGGAAACAAACAATCTGTACAACGAGGACAAGAAGTCCTTCTTAAAAGATATAGAAAAGGACACAAAGAAATGGAAAGACATCCCCTGCTAGTGGCTGGGAAGAATAAATGTCATTAAAATGGCCATCTTACCCAAAGCAATATACAGATTTAATGCAATCCCCATTAAAATCCACAGATGTATTTCTAGAAAACAGAACAAAATGTTTTAAAAATTTGTATGGAACAACAAAAGACCCCGAATAACCAATGTAATCATTAGAGAAAAGAACGAATCTGGACAGATTACACTTCTAGACTTTGAACTATATTATAAAGCAATCGTGACCAAAACAGTGTGGTACTGGAATAATAACAGAGACACAGAACAGTGGAGTAGAACTGAATCACCAGAAATTGAACCACTCACATACGATCAGTTAATCTACAACAAAGGAGCCAAAATCATACAATGGAAAAAGGAAAGTCTCTTCAGCAAATGGTGCTGGGGAAACCGGACAGTCACATGCAAAAGAATGAAGCTAGACCACTCTAACACCAGTCACAAAAATTAACTCAAAATGGATTAGAAACCTGGATGTAAGAACAAAAATAATAAAGCTCTTAGAAGACAACATGGAAAGACTTTCCTTGGCATCAGTTGTAGAGAAGCCTTTGGGGACTCAATTCCACCATCAAGGGCAATAAAAAGAAAAACAAACAACTGGGACTATATCAAACTAAGGAGCTTCTTCACAACAAAAGAAAATATCACCAAAACCAAAAGGAAACTTACTAACTGGGAGAAGATACTTGTATTTGATGTTTCTGACAAAGGCTTAATATCTAAAATATGCTGAGAACTCATAAAACTCAACAACAGAAGAACAGGCAATCCAATCAAAATGGAGGAGGAATTGGAGAGATACCTTTCTGAAGAGGACATACAGATGGCCAACAGGCACATGAAATTATGCTCCTACTCGCTGGCTATCAGGGAAATGCAAGTTAAAGCAACAGTGAGGTATCACCCTACACCTGAAAGACTGTCTCTTCTCCAAAAGTCTGGAAGCAACAAATGCTGGCGAGAATGTGCAGAAAGGGAACACTTTTACACTGTTGGTGGGAGTGCAAATTGGTGCAACCCCTATGGAGAACAGTGTGGATATTCCTCAAAAAACTAAAGACAGAAATCCCATATGATACCGTCATTCCACGTCTGGGCATCTACTCAAAAGATACAGAAGCCCCCATCCGCAGAGATGTCTGCACCCCCATGTTTACTGTGACCCTATTCACAAGAGCTAAGAACTGGAAACCACCTATGTGCCCAACGCCAGGTGATGGATCAAGAAGACGTGGTGCAGAGACACAGTGGACACTACACAGCCCTCAGAAGAGATGAAACCCCGTCATCTGAATCAACATGGATGGAACTAGAGGGGATGATGCTCAGTGAAACAAGTCAGAAGAAGAAAGACAGATACCAGATGACCTCACTCACAGGTGGAATGTGAAGACAAAACAAAGGGACAAAGGAAACATAACCAAATCTGAAACATCTGCAACAGAACTGAGGTGACCAAAAGGAATGGGGCGGGCGGGGACACATGGTGGTGGAGCCCACTGGACACTGGGGAAGGACACTTGGTGATGTGGTGGAGGGCTGAGTGTGTTGACATATGTCTAAGAAATGGGGAACCTGTACACAGGAAGTTATTTTAATGTATAGAATAACTAATTAGTACAACAGAAAAAAGGACTTCATTTTTAAAAGTGGCTTTAGGTTCACAGCAAATGGAGAGGAAGACAAAGCTTTTATAGACCCTCTACCCCATGTGCACAGCTCCCCACTGCCCACATTCCTCCTGAGGGCACCTTTGTCCCAGCTGGTGAACGGCCACTGCACACAGGAGCCCCGCAAAGACTGGGTCACATGAGGGGTTGCTAGGACGGCTGAGCATGCTGCTGTGTGACTGGAGGGGCAGTGACCACACTGGAAATCCCATGCTCTGCCCTGTGCCTGTTGGTCTCATTTTCAACCCCAGCTCAAACAGCGACGACACACACCGACAGCTCAGCAAATGTGAAGCAGAATGGGCATCCTCAGCTGCAGCTCACGGATTCAGTGCGATTCAGCTACAGTGAGTCGCTGTCTCTGTTTCTCACTCAACTCAAGGTCCCAGGAGAAAAGCCATTTGACCCGCCCAGCTGGGCAGCTGCATGCCCCGGGGCGGCCGCAGAGGACAGGCGGTGGGAGATGCCAGCCAGGCGGCGCTGCCCACCGGGTTATTATTGCTGCTGACTGGAGGTCCAGGGCATCGAACTACCATTCCTTCAGAAAAGTGCCCGACCATACATATGCAAGATTTTAGTTTTTACTCATATGTACCCAATTAGTATAATAGGTAGTGCTGAAGGGCAGACACCAAAATATTACCATCAGTAATGTGGACAGTTAGTATTTAATATTTAATGTATGTCTATTATATGTGTGATTTATAATATACTAATGTTTAAATATGTAATAATAATGAATATGTATTAATATTTAAATTTTAACATTTAAACTACTTTAGATAGTGAGCTTGTGACCAAATTGCATTTTTTCTTTATGTCTACCTGGGTTTTCTCTACAATAAATATAAAGCCCTTTTTGTTAGAGGGAAACACCTTTCCCTGGCTCCGGTGTCTAGAAGAGTTTCTTCTAGGGTGTCTCTCCCATTTCTGTCCACCCGTCAGTCACTGACTCGAGAAGAAGGATGCCCCCAGCAGCAGGTGGGAGAATATTGGCGGCTCCACAAGCCCCACGCCGGGCCCCCATCCAGCCTCCTGCCAGGCGAGAGGGAGCGTCACCTTCCAGAGTGGAGTCAGCATGCCTGCTTGGCTTGCTATGTGCAGAGCCCCGAGGCTGTCACCAACAGGTGGCTCCCAGGCGCCGGCGTCACCCTTGAGCTACTCAAGATGCTCAGAACACAAGCAAGAAACGGCTCCTCTTTGGGCGCCTTCCCACATCCTTTCCCACCATTCTCTGAAGGCGGAAATACGTCAACTATCCTTCATGACCACTAACTTGCTCTCTGTCACTTCATTTTCTCTCTTGCTATATCCAGCCCCACAACTGATTAATTCATTACTGCTTGATTTTCATATGCTGGGAATAGAACTGAAGCCACGGAGAATGGAGAACTGGGGAAAACGTGACGTTACCTCATCCAGCATATTTATCACCGACAGTGAATGAGGCCCAGAGACACAGACCAGGTCAAAGCAAGCCTTTGAACCCAAACTTCTTGTTTCGGTGTTCTAATACATTGTGACACCTCTAAGTGCAGTTCTATTTTCAATGCTTTAACAGTTCTACCAGGTTTTTAATTTAAATTTTTTTTTTTATTTAGTGTGTTATTATCCTGAATGTAAAAGAAGTCCTTTAGGATATAAGAGAGTTCTTTTTGTGGAAACATGTTTTTACAAGTGAAAAAATAAATATCTCTTGGAATAAAGCCTTGTATATGCTAACATGTGACACAAAAAGAGTTCTAATATTTAGCAAAACGCCGGTGTAAAGAAACAAATACGTGAACACACTGCTGCTACAAGGCAACGTGAAAAGCATACTCAGAAATCCCCATCAAGTGACAGTGTAGGCTTCAAGCTGTCACTCAGCCAGTACTGTACCCAGTCTGGTCATCTAAGCTTCCTGGCCTATAAAACCCAGAAGCTGACCAGCGTCCAAATGTCCAGGTGGGAGTGGAAAGTGATTAAGAACACAGAAACAAAAAAGAAGGAAAAACGCAAATCCCTGTAAAACATATGGATGGGAGCATTAAAACATTTACTTTAAACAAAACTGAAATTAAGGCTGTGAAAGACTCGATAATGCAAGGAAGACTGAGCCCACAGGCGGGGGCCAGAGAAGCCCTGGGGAGACCCAAGGACCAGCCCAGCTCGCCTACTGCAAGGGACACAGCTGCAAGGGACACAGCGAGCTCTGTTCCCACAGCAGGAAGCCCCACAGCCAAACTGGTGGCATTTCACAGTGGGAGGCCAGGGGAGGAGGCAGGGAGGAAAAGGCACAGAAAGATGCCACACTGAGTTCTCTGTTCTCCCGCCAGCCAATCTGGTTTAAATGTGACAACTCCGTTCGCAACTTTTTAAGTCACAGAATTGATTTTTAATCCATGTGCCTTCCAATCTTCTTCAACAAGTTAAAAAAAAAAACAAAAAACCCCCAAACAGAAATGACATTAAAACAACTCCTTCTTTATAAGAAAGCTTTTCCTATTAAAAATATGCAGGGTGCCAGGATTACACAAAAAGAACCCAGCAAATTCTTAAAACTAATTCTTAGAAAATTTCCTGCAGGTAGGAAACAGGATACATCACGGAGACTTACAACTAAGAGGCATCAACTTTTTGGCAATGTTGCCACTTAAATGAGCTCAAATATGTTACCTTCTCCTTCACCCTGAAAGTCGCGGACAGTGTGCGTCTGGTCCCCTGGTCCCATCCGCCAGGGGCTACCTCTATGGATGGCAGGCTTGGGCAGTGAAGAGGAGCATTCTTTTTCTTTTTAAATGTTGCATGGTGCTTGCCCCCAGCTGAGGAGCTGCGGGGAGGAGAACTTGCCCCCCCCCACCCCCCCGCCCCCCAAGAAGCTGCAGTCTTCCTTCAGCAGAGCCAGGGGACCTACCTGGGAGGCACCCCCTGCGCTGGAGAGCTATGGTGAGTGCGACCATCCCCTCTGTGAGCGAGAGCAGCACTCACAGGGGCAGCTATGAACTTGCTTCCTGGCTGGGGAGCTACAGAGGGACAGCTTTGCCCCTACCATGACAAGAAGCATCAGTCTCTGCTCATCAGAGCACGCTGGACATGAGTGCCAACCTCCCTGCGCTGGGGAGAAAGGACTGCTCCCCAGAAGCAGCAACTAGAGGTTGCCTCCTGCCTCAGGGCTCAACAGAGCTCACAGGGGCTGCCTGGGAACCTGGTCCAGGAGTTAGAGAGCTGCGTATCAGCAGTCCACAAAATAAATGCCCCCCAAGCCCACAGAAGCCAGCAAAATCTCGGAAACAGCAGGAGTGGCTGGCTGCAAGCGTGCAGCATTCTGGAGAGGGGAACAGGCCCCACCGCCAAGGAAGTTCAGGGCCCAGTACCAGGACCCAACTCCATCATGCAGGAAGAATCTAAAGGAAAAGAAAAACAGAGCCGTAGTGCTAAATTCAGGGCAGAAAGTAAAGTCACGCCAAAATCAAAGTCACCAAAAAGCTGCCAATGCCCAGGGAGGAAGAAATCAGGGTCTCCCCAGGGAAGAATTCCACTGAGAGCGTTCTGAACAGCAGTTATTTTAAAAGCCGAATGAGATGCAGGAGGCACACGGCTACGTCTAAGGCAGCTGGAAGCCCTTCAAAGAAAAGTGACAAATCAAAGGGAACACACTTCACCAAGGAGACCGATGCCATGAAGAAAGTCTTAAAAGACAGTCAAGGAATAGAAGACAAACATGATGGAAGAGGAGAGAGAAACAAGACTGAGGAATAAAAAAGAAAACTTGAGAGATATCCATGAAAAACTCATAACGAGTGCAGGAATCCCAGAAGGAGAGGAGAGGGAAAAGGTACGGAAAACCAACTTAAAGAAGTGACAGCAAAGAACTTCCCACATCTATCACAAAAGTTACCTTGGAGGTCCAAAAAGCAGAGAGAACACCAAAAATCTCTAAATATAAGAAGCTCTACCCCACACACATCATAGTCAAACCAGTAAAAGTCAATGTCAATGACAAAGAAAAACTGCTCAAGGCTGCCTGAGAAAAGAGAAACCATCTACCAAGGCGCACCCACCAGGCTACCACCAGACTTTTCAGACCGAGAGAGAGTGGAACAATGTATTCAAACTACTAAAAGACACAAACTGCCAGGCACAAGTACTCTATCCTGCAAAATTATCATTAAAATGTAATGGAGAAATAAAGGTCTTTAATGCTAAAAGTTTAATGGATTTTTCCATCACAAAGCCTGTCATTTAAAAAATGTTAAAGCCTGTCCTACAACAGGGAAAATGAAAACACAGATCCACCAAACTCCAAGAATAGATAAACAGGAAAGCAGAAACAAAGAAAAGACCAACAGGAGAGAACAAAACACCACCAAAGGGGGAAAGAAAATCCCAGAATACGTAAGTATGATATGGAGTCAGTTCATAAAAGACTATCATAACATATCATAAAGTTAGAGATAATCCACAGCCACAAAACCTAATCCTAAAGAGATACATAGCTGGGAAGCAGATGAAATGTAAGGAACTGACACTGAAAACCACAGAGGAAAAAATAAATAAAACCAAAAGGGAAATGAGGCAACAGACAAAGAAAACCAAGGCTCAAATGACAGTAATAAAGCCCTATATATCAATTATCACCCTAAATGAGAATGGACTGAACACACCAATTAAGACACAGCATGGCTTGGATGGATGAAAAAACAGGAGGTATCAAGATTATGCTTAGAAGAAACCCAGATCCAAAGACGAACACAAGCTGAAAATCAAGACTATGAAAAAATACATCAAAGCAAGAGTAATGAAAGGAAATCAGTAAACGTAATACTAATTTCAGACGAGAAAAACTTCCGTCTAACGGGCACAGGAAAGGATGGACAGACAGCATCTGCAGGCAAGGGGATGATCCAGCAAGAAGAAGTAACTACACTCGGTGCCAGAGCATCTAAACACAGAAAACAAATACTGACAGAGCCAAAGGCAGACACTGACGGTAATGGAATAATAGCAGAGGCTTCAACACTCCACCGACATCATCAGAAGGACCGTCCAGGCAGAAAGTCAACCAGAAATAAGCGCACTAAATGAAGCCACAGAGCACATGGGCCTAACAGACACACACAGGGTGTTCTACCCCAACAGGAAAGAACAAGCACTCTTCTCAACTGCACATGGACCATTCTCAAGGACAGACCATATCCTAAAACGAAAAAGAAGTCTTAGAAAATTTAGCAGGACTGAAATTATAGAAGCATCTTCTCTGACTATTAAGGGGATGAAACTAGTAATGAACCAGAAGAACAAACTGCGAGCACCACAAAGATGACGCTGTTCAACAACATACTCTGGAACAGCTCCTGGACCACTGATGAAATTAAAACTTTTCTGGGATCAAATGAAAAAGAAGAGATGAGCTACCAGATCGTGTGGGATATGGCAAAAGCAATTCTAATGCCATACAAGCACACCTCAAAAACCAAGACAGAGCCCAAATTAAATATCTACCCTGAGGGAACTAGAAAGGGAAGAACAATCAAAACCAAAATCAGCAGAAGAAAGGAAATAATAAAAATTAGGACAGAAATAAATGAAATTGATAAGGCAAAAGGATCATCCAAAAGATCAATGAATCCAAGGGCCAGTTCTTTGAAAAAAAAAAAAATGAAATTGAGACCCCTAGCTAGACTCACGAAGAAAAACAAAGAGAAAATACTAACATCAAAGTTCAACAATGAAAGAGGTGAGATTATGACTGACATCACAGTAATACAACAGATCATGAGATTATGACAAGCAATTCTATGCCGACAAATTCCTCAAACGTGAAGAAATGGACAGGCTTCTGGAAGCCTATGACCTCCCAAAACTGAAGCAGGAAGACAAGGGAAACTGGGACGGACTAGTCACAAGCACAGAAATTGAAGCAGTAAACAAAGATTTCCCAGATACAAGAGCCCAGGTCCATACTGTTTACTAACAAATTCCACCAAACATTCAAATAAGACTTAATCCCCATTCTCCTTAAACTTTTCACAAAACTGAAGAGGGAGGAATTCATTCTATGAGGCCACTATTACACTGTATCTAAAACTAGACAAAGAAAGCACCAAAAAGAAAGCTATAAACCAGTATCACTGATAAATATAGATGCAAAAATCCTCACCAAAATCCTGGCAAACTGAATTCAACAGCGCATTAAAAAAATAATATAACATGATCAGGTGAGATTTATTACAGGGATTCAAGGATGGTTCAACACATGCAAACGAAGGGAAAGTCAGAAACAGTGATCTTATCAATGGATGTAGAAAAAAATACTTGACAAGATTCAATACTCATTACTAAAAAAAAAACTAAAACCTCACCAAAATAGGAACAGAAGGAACATATCTCAAAATAATAAAAGCAATAGATGACAAACCCATAGCTAACATCATACTTGATGTTGAAAACCTGAAAGCCTTTCCCTAAGATCTGGAACAAGACAGGGCTGCCCTCTCTCACCACTTCTATTCAATGTAAGTCTGGAAGTCTTGGCCAGAGAAATTAGGCAAGAAAAACATTACATGAATCCAAATTGAAAAAGAAGAAATAAAACTATCATTATTCACAGATGACATGATATTGTACCTAGAAAATCCTAAAGACTCCACCAAAAAAACCTGCTGGAAACAATAAATGAATACAGCAAAGTGGCAGGATATAAAATCAACACATAAAAATCAATAGCATTCCTATATGCAAATAATGGAGTAGAAGAAAACGAAATTAAGAAAGATATTCCATTCTCAATTAGCACCCAAAAAAAAAAAAAAAATCAAATCAAATACCTAGGAATAAACCTAAGAAAGGAAGCAAAAGACCTCTACAATGAAAACCACAAAGCTTTAACAAAAGAAACAGAAAATGACATAAAGAGATAGAAGACTATTTAATGCTTATGAACTGGAAGAATTATCATAGCTAAAAATGTTTATTCTACCCACACCAACATATAGATTTAATGCAATTCCCATCAAAATCCCAGGGACAGTTTTCAAGGAAATTGAGCAAACAGGACTGAAGTTTGCCTGGAATCACAGAACCTTGAACAGCCGAAGGCATCCCGAGAGAAAATAGAGCATAGGAGGAATCACACTTTCTTACTTCAAACTATTATGGAGGGATCATCACCGAAACAGCATGGTCGTGCAACAAAACAGACTCACAGATCAGTGGAATAAATAAAACTGAGAGCCCAGAAATAAAGCCACACCTGTATGGACAGTTCATCTTTAACAGGAGAGCCAAGAGCAGACATGGGGGAAGGAGTCTATTCAACAGATGCTGCTGGAAAACTGGACAAATGTCTATGGCATACACAAAAGTTCCCTGAAAATGGAAACACAAGCCTGGACATAAGATCTAGAAACATAGAATATTTAGGAGAAAATGTGGGGAAAATGGTCTATGACATCAACCTCTGAAGTCTTGGAGGAAGCAAGCAAAAGAAACCAAAGTAAAACTAAATAACTGGGACTGCATCAAACGAAAAGGCTTCTGCGCAGTGAAAGAAGCCACCACTGAAATAAAAAGGAAGCCCACTGAACTGGACAAGATGTTCACGCATGTTCAGATAAGAGCTTAATCCCCCAAATACATAAGGAGTTCATACACCTCAATAACCAAGAAAGGAAACAGCCCACTCAGAAAACGGGCAGAGGAGCCAGCAGACACGTCTCTGCAGAAGACACGCAGAGGCTCGACAGACACACCACTCATCATCGGAGGAACGCGCACACAAACCACCGCGGGACCACTGCACTCCGGTGGGCATGACCAGGCCGAGACCAGAAACAAGTGGTGAAGGGGTGTGGGGAAACGGAAGCCTCCTCGCTGCTGGTGGGGTGCGTATCAGGGCGACCGCATGGAACTCCCCGCAAATTAAAGGTGGAGCTGCCACTTGATCCAGCAGTCCCAGTCCCACTCCCAGGCACATACCCAGAGGATACACAATTCCTAATCGGGAGAAATATATGTGCCCTATGTTCACAGCAGGACTTTCGCAACAGCCCAGACATGAAAGCAACCGAAACGCCCATCAGCAGATGATGCACAGAGAAGCGGTGGTCTATGGTCCACGGATTCCACGCAGCTACTGAAAAAGACAAAACTGTCACGTTAAGTGAACTAAGTCAGAAAGAAAAAGAGAAATACAGGAAAGCTTTGCTCATACGTGGACCACAACGTAACAAAACAAATAACAGATGCACTCCACCCAGCAAACTCGCACAGGACACAAGACAAGACGGCTGCCCTGCCTGCCGGGCGGGTGGGAGACAGGAGGGGAGCGGAGGGGAGAGGGAACAAGGTGGTGAGGACACTGGAACGCTGGTGTTGGGTGTGGGTATGAATCCTCAGACAGAGAAGCCAGATCAGTGTCAACGAGAACAGCTTTCTGAAGAAACACTAAGAAACGGACATCAACGAACAGTGCCGCATGCAGATGGGAGCTGGAGTACCAGCTTCCTCCGCAGCTGTGGTTTTCAGTCTGCAACAGAGAGGGCACGGACACTGCGCCCACGAGGGGCCGCACAGGTCAGAGCACAATGAGCCAGGATGGGAGCGGGCTGGAAGAGAGGGTGGGAAACAGGCTCCACGCTGGGCCTGCAGACAGGACGTGGCTGGACTGGGCGGGCTGACTGCACACGGGAGGCCTCAGGTACAGAAGATGAAAGCTGGTGCCCTCACAGCACACCACGCACACCTGGCTTCCCTCAGGTCCGGCCAGCTCCCCTGAGGCTGGCCCTGGTCCACGCTGGCCCTGGTCCGCTCCGGCAAGCTCCGCCATGACGGCCATTCACCCTCAGGTCAAGTGCAACAGCAAGTGTGCCCTCGCTTCTCCTGCAGGACACACGGCACTGAGTTTCTCTTAGACTCTGCTCTTACCCCATGACCGGACAGTTCTGCTTCTGCTGTCCACTTGATCATGAGCGGCTGGTTTGTCCTTCAGTCCATGGCTCAAACCAGGGACCACCGCCTCACCTTTTCATTTTGCTAAGTCTGCACGGTCATGCGCGTGGACATTACAAGCGACACACTGGTGCCTCACGCCGTCCCTGTCTGGGTGTTGTGACCGTTCCTCTTTTTCTGGTTTTAATGGAACCAGATGTCCACAGAGAAACTTCTGTACTTCATTTCAAATAAAATGTAAACTGCCTATTTTTTCTTTTTCAAAATCACTCTGAAATCACATTTTCCTCACTCATATTTTGTTTTCAAATATATTTTATTATACATTTATTGCACCTTCTCTTTCTAAAGAGTCAAGAAAAGCTCTGTAAATGTTCACTGAGCTACGGAGCTAAGAGCAGAGATTCCCAGCAACCTCCCCTGGCCTGGGAGGCCCAGGTGCAGGCCGCGTGAGCCCAGACTTGGGTTCTCGCCCCAGGGCTGGGAGTAAGAAAGAGAAGTAGAAATTCCTGTTTATTTCCCCTCAAATACCACACGCCTCCACAGACCTAAGCACTAGATATGAACCCTTTCATACCTTTTCCAAAATCTATAATTTGCTTATTTTCCATGGATTTTCCTAATGTGAAAGTATCAACACATTTTTAAAATTATTCTCATTATTTTTGCCTCATGAATTAAAAAATTTATAAACTCTGGAGTGGTGTAAAAGTGACCCTGTTTGATGGCCAACAGGCACATGAAATTATGTTCTTACTCACTGACTATCATGGAAATCAAGTTAAAAAGATGAAATATCACCCTACATCTGAAAGAACGGCTGTCCAAAAGTGTGGAAGCATCAAATGATGGCGAGGATGTGGAAAAAATTAAAGCAACAATAAGATATCACCTCACACCTGAAAGACTGGCTATTACCCAAAAGTCTGGAAACAACACACGCTGGCGAGGATGTGGAGAAAAGGGAAACTTTGCACTGTGGTTGGGAGTGCAATTTGGTACAACCCCTACGGCAAAGTTTGTAGATTCCTCAAAAAACTGAAGATGAAAATCCCATATGACACCATCATTCCACTTCCAGGCATCCAATCCACCCAGAAGATACAGAAGCACCCATCCGCAGAGATGTCTGCACCCCCATGTTTACTGCGGCCCTATTCACAACAGCTAAGAACTGGAAACGACCTAAGTGCCCAACATCAGATGATGAATCAAGATGTGGTCCATACACACAATGAACACTACACAGCCCTTAGAGGAGATGAAACCCTGTCATTTGAATCAACAGGGACAGACCTAGGGGATTATTTTAAAAGTAAATAAAACTAAAAACTTGTTTCTCAGATTTGGAACTTTCATAGCAGAAAGCTCTACTGGGAAGTGTTAAGACTAATTTATCCCCCCGCCACCCCTCCCTTCCTCTGTGCATCAGATGAGGCTCTTTCAAAGGCCCATTTAGTTCCTTTTCCGAGGTGTGTTCAGAACGTCTCCTCCCAGACAGGCTGTGACCCCAGACCCTAATACCATCATTTGCTCCAAGAGAACGTTTTTATTCTTCCAAGTCTAAGGTCGCACATTGTTTCACCACTGCATTTGAAGAGCAGCTCTTTTCTGCTGGAAACTCCTTGTCTTGCAGTTTAAAATTTTATCTAAGTGGTACCCAGGAAGGGAAGGGATCTTTTTCTTAAAAAGCCGCTCTCCTGTGGATCTCTGTGTACTTTCAATAACCATACTGAGATGGTCTTTCAGTTTAGAGACGTTTTCTAGAATTTTCTCAATTTTTTATGAGCTAGATATTCTAATCGTTCCTCCTTCTGGTATGAAATAAATAACCCAACACCCGCCTGCCATTCCTTTTCGACAGGCCGTGTTCCCTCAATACCATTTCTAGATACATCCGTTCGAGTGCATTATCATGACTTAGCCTGTGGACTTGAGAGACTTTTCTGTTCTGCTTTTTTGTTGTTCAGACAATCACTCACTCACCTGCCAGTCCATCAACACAGAAAATCTTGGATACAGTCAACAGCAGATGTTCTACAGGGTTCTTTTTCACATTTCAAAAGGCAAACGCTGAAACCTCCCAAAGGCTTCAGTTCAGTGTTTCATCTGAGACTGTGACTGGGAGCGTCTGCCATTCTCGAATGTTCAGTGTTACCTATTTCTCTGTACTGCAGCCTCCTTCCTGCCTTATTCTGCCACCATGGATATTTTTAGATATTTTAAATTTTGTTTTGTTTTTTAATTTAAGCACAGTCCTTCCTTTCGAGACTCTTTAGCTATCTTGTGTCTCCCAACACCATATCCATTTGCTTCTATTTCTTGAGTTGTCAAGCAGTGAGGCCTGTGTGGGTGGGTTCCTGTTTCCCACAGCCTCCCTCTTCCCTCCAGTGTTGTGACACTTACTAATCACACCCGAGTTCTATTTTCCCTCTGATTTCATTGTTTTTAAAGCTGCTTGCGAGGCCTTGCTGTCAGTCCTCTTGTTTTAACAGTCCACTATGACTTGCTTTGCTGGCCTTTCGGAAATCTCTTTTCAGAGGGCTGTTTTCTCAAAATAAGTGTTCAGAGTACAGCTCGTTTATAAAATACATAAAGCCTGAGTTTCAAAAGTTCCTTTTTAAGATGATGATTGTTTGCAGAGCCTCGTGTTTCCACAAGGAGGAGAAATATCCCAGATGCTGGTCACGTCTCCGGACAAGTTCACAGAAGCAGGCTATCACCGTATTAGTAACACACCAGACGGAAACCTAACCACCTAGCAGCCCTGTGGGAAGGAGAAATCACTCGGTGATGGAGGCAAAACACAGAAAACTGCTGGCAAACAAGACGGGCACCCTCTCTTTTTTAAGGACAGTGAAGATTTTGCAGTATTTCAGAGAAATAAGCAAAATTAGTTCACGGAGTATTTCATTACAGCGTCACAGATTTGTGAGGAGAGGGGTGCAGTCAGATCAGAACACAGAGGTGGGGAGGGGTGGGGATAGAACCAGAGTCATCTCCTCCCACCTAAGCTCCCCCAGAACCGCGCCGCTGCTTCAGCCCCACCCAACCTAGAGGAATCGAGGACAAGAGCACGGGGTTAGGGCTGTCTCCCTTCTTTGTGTAGACAAGGGGGCTCCGCCCGCTGCCCATGGGCGTCCCCAGGGAGAGTGACGACACGTGTGAACATCTGCCTGTGGGAGTGGCCCTCACCGCTGGGCGTGCATCAGAGATGACCCAGCCACGGCGCTTGAACCATCTTTGCTGTAATTACAGTCTCACATTAACCTAACATACCCAGAAACCCAAATTTCTCAGAAGTAATTTTAAACTGCCATCGTGTCTTATCTACTAGTTTCTAAGCTTTAGCTCAACTCTAACAAAGCCAGACGGTGTGTCCTTATCGATGAATATCCTGGATCCACAGAAAGAATGAAGTAAAAAGAAAACTCATCCACTGCTCATTATCGATGAATGGCATTTAAATAAAATCGATGTTCACATACCACAAAGTTCACCTACTTAAAAGTGTACAATTCAGGGCCTTTAGTGTGTCCACAAGCTTAGGGACCATCACCACTATTTAATTCCCGGACATTTCCACCACCCGGAAAAGAAATCTTGCCTCTGTCCAGCTAAAATCAGTGTCTCGCCCTTCTCTCCTCTCCCAGCCCCTGGTAAGTCCTGGTCTGCGTTCTGTCTCTGGACTGGCCTTACGAACAGTCACACAGATGGAATCACGCATCCTGTGGCTTTGGGGCCCAGTTTCCTTCACAGAGCACGGATATTTTCAAGATTCACCAATGTTATCACACGTCCCAGCAATTCACTCGATTCGTGGTATGAAGATACAGCACATTTATCCAAGAATGGCACCTGTAAAATATACTCTTGCTTCCTACGCTCATTAGCTTTCACGACTACCCATGATTCAACTCGAGACACGCTGCATTTAATCACACACTGCTCCCTTGGCCACGACATTACTCTGTCAATTTGTAAGTTATCTCCTAGGTTATCATTGTCATCATATCATATGTCAGCACTCTGGCAAATATTTCTTGGGTTTTCTGCCTAACGCCACTTTTTTTCTATAATGGCCCCTTGCCTCTACCTTCCTCATGGTTACTGTGACCTGCTGCTGCCTGCTGGTCACTGGCCCAGGAAAGAGCCCCTGATTCAAGTGGGACAATCTGGGTCCTTCCCTGGAGTGGGGAAAGGGGAGTAAGATTCTGTCAGCAACTAGCTGCTCTCTTAATCGCAGGGGCTACAACCTCAAGAGTTTTGGTTTGCTCTCATTATCTTCCATGCAGATAGAAAACCAGGGAAATCAGTCTGCAAGAGAAAAGATAGAATCGAAGAGAGAGGACAGCAAAGATGAGATGCAGCCAGAGCTCCTAGGCCCCTGTGGGGGTTCCGGTCCTGATTCCAGGCCATCCACAGGCGAGTGTCCCCTCCCCGAATCCCCAGGGCCGTCCCCCAGACTCTCAGATCAGAGCCCCCTCCCTGTACTGTTAGGTTACTTAAGGAGGTTTTTGTAAGTTCCAGTCAAGAGTCCGGATAAAATCATCTACCCAGTAAGATTTTAGGCTCTTTATTAGCTAGAGTTCAACCTCTACAGCACCCATTACCATAATTCACAAACTTATTTTCAATTATCACCTGTAGAATAATTTGGAAACAAAAAAGTACTCTAGTCACAGATGAGATGTGAAAAAAGATTAGGATTTGTATCTGCTTTGTTAAAAAGGAATATTAGTGTATCACCCACTAAATGCGTTCTTGTATCCGTTTTGCAACAAAATCATTTCATTTCTTCCAAAATGGAGTTGCCTTTTGATGTCATATTATTATATGCCTCCCACCCCCTGTACTTCTGCACTCGCTTGGTAAACATGTTTAAGTCTTTCAGAAAGCAAAGTGTTGCCGCTTCCTAAGAAGACTAGAAGTTTCTGGAGAATAAGCACTCTGAATTTCCTTTTTAAGCAAACTCCCACAGAACTACTAAAGAATAGCATTCCGCAGACACCAAGGACAGAGGACGTCCCTGGATTCATTCTCTTTTTCTGCAAAGAGTACATGATTAAGCACGAAATAACTCCCGTCAGATAACAAATCTGTACTTCAGCAAGCAGCGCCGTGACTGCTGCAGGAGAGGCACTGCTTTGTGTCCGGCCCCCAGCCCGGCTGGAGACCACCGTCGCCACCACTGACTTCTGCCAAGCAAATCCCTGCCTGTTCCTGGAAGTCTTCACTTTGCAAAATCCTCTTCCCCAAAGTCAAATCCAGAATTTATTACCTAGTTGGTTCTTAGTAGAGAGACCAATGACTTAAACCAAAAAATCTAAAATATGTTCTTAAATCCCTGCTAAAAATTCTATCGAGATAAACAGGCCAATCCTGTAAAGGATTCTGTATTACATTTGTAAAGTCACTACTTTCCCGAAAACATTTAAATTGGAAAAAATACACCGCTAACATTTGAGAAACAGAACCCCATTTAAGTACAGTGTTCCAGCCGCGATCGCCCCTACTCTATCGAGCACCAGGGTAGTTGCTGACTGTCTTGACTTGTTTCTCTACTTGAGAGAGAACTGGGCTGCCCAAACCCTCTGAGAGATAAGGCATCACTTACTCACTTTTTCCCCTTCCAAAACAAGTCAAGAGTAGACCTATGTTTTAAAAAATGACCCACATTAAGATTTGCTACTTTCCGCCAACTGTCAGGGTGGGAAGCGGCAAGGAAAATCTACTAAAACCTAATTATTTAACAAATGAAAAAATGAGGTGAACAAAAGACAAATGACTTGTCCCGATTCACAGAGTAACTTGGTAAAGCCAGTATACTTGAAACACAGGTACTCGGACTCCAGATGAACGCTGACTTCACCATTTCATCTACTTAAAATTTGTAAGCATGGACAGTCTGAAAATCTCTGCTTTCTAAGAGAAAAGAAATAAAAAACCAAAACTATCTGCTTTCAAAAGTGAGAGTGAGGGACTGAGGTATCAAATCTCAGCTCACGGAAATTTTTTTTTCTTAAATGTCACGATGTGCTTGCCCTGGAGGGTAAGTGAAAGGAAACTGAACACCAGATTTTCTCTGCTGTGAACTATGGCACCTATTGATTTTGTGTGCCTGAGATTATCCCCGTTCTCCCTTTTCTTTACCCAAGTCTATGGTCCCTTGGCCAGAAGAATGGACACGTCTCCCAGACCTGGCTACCCACGTAATTCACATCACTGCCACTAGCGATGGGTCTAAGGGAGTCCAACCAGAGTCCTTCCCTAGAACTAGGAGGCTGTTGGGGTCAGAAAACAGAGCAAAGTCTGATTTGGAGCTGGCGGAACGTCAAGGACACAAGACCTGGGGCACTTGGCGAAGGCCACTGTGTGAAAACATTGGGACAGTGTGTCTGTGACTGTCCACCCACCAAAATAAGACAGATGTAGTTATTCTGTTAGTTAAGGGCTGCATAAGCAAATCCAATGTAACCATAAACTTGCTTACGTAGCTGCTTGAAGCAATGCTGTGTATGAACCCAATAAATAGGTGAAGAGCAGGATGGTCAGGGCCTTCGGTCCAAGAGAAGAGAGACCATTGGTCCCCTGGCCCCAGCTTTCCTATCTTCTCATACTCTCGAGTTTCTCAGTCTCCTGTGGTGCCTTTCCTCACTACCCCTGCTCCCAGGATCGAACTCCTGGAGGAGGCAGAGGCTGAGGGAAACGCACTTGCTCCTGGCTTGCCACAATGTGGTAAAGGCCATTTGCAGGTGGACAGCCTACAACCAACATTCAAAGAGAAACAGGTATGAGCAGAGATGGGCATAAAAGGAGAGTGGCAATGTGAAATCCCTGGTTTTCATCCCTAAATTGGTTCCTTTGATTTCATAATTAACGTTACCCATGTATCAACTACAGAAAATAGAAAATTCCTTTTATGGTTATAATAGTTTGATTTGGGTTTCTGTCATTTGCAACACAAAAATCCTAACACATACTTACTCCGGGGGACAGAACGGTTATACATTACCCATAATACAGGAAAATTAATACATTTTGGTTAAAAACTTTTTATTTGGATGCTTTTAGACAGGCACTACTGTTTCTTACTTCTATCACTCCTATGGCCACCAACTTCAGTTCCACGATGTGCCTGGTTCCTGAAAGTGTATGCTTGCTAATGCTTCCTTAGGGAAAAAATGTTAAAACCTGAACATAAGCTCATTTCTCTTGATTTCCAAAAGAAGTAGAACGTAAACTAATTGCAAACAATACACATACACATCAAGTGACATTTTACTTTATTCTACAATGTCAAAGAGAGAGTGTAGGTATCAACATTCTAATACGCTGTGAGGTAAGTTTTAAAACAGACAAATCCAACAGAAATGTGGCAACTTCAGCGTAATAGGGCTTGTTGGTTTTTTTTTTACTTCGTAACCATGTAAGTGAAAAACAAGGACAAATGTCAGGACCTACCTCCAATAAGGCTCCAGTCTGGAAGAATTTCAAAGGCTTCTCAATGGAATAGTAAAGGCTGTGATAGCTGCCCTTAGCCAGGTACGCTCTGACCAGACCAACGGCTATGACCAGCCAGCTACGAAACAGACAAAGAGAGCGATCAGGGGCAAAAAAAAAAACAAAAGGAAAGGTAAGCAGGACTTAAGGTCACAGAACTACGTGACCACAGATATTATAAAGGTGGCCTGAGATTCTGAGTACCAATCACAGCTCTCCACCCCAGGCTGCAACGCACAGGCGTGGGCACCGCCAACCGCACTATGGCTTTGGCAGCTCTGCCTGTTCAGAACAAGGCCAAAATGAAGACAATAAACTAAACTGGTCCTTGAGCAGCTAATTTAGTTGCCAGAAAGTCTAAAAAAAGGAAAAAAACAAACAAAAAACGGCTAAAGGAAAATTTTAAATGGTCTGTGCAGTTAAAGGGTCTGTGATGATAATAGGGTAGAGATTTAAAATTATTTCTACAAATACCACACAGGTACATGCCCATACCTTAACAATCTATCCTTTTAAAACTGACCTAAGAGTAAATGGCTTTTAAAAAAAAAAAGTGGGTTTTTTTTAGCTGAATTTCTGAAATCAGTTCAGAAGACAAAGCCATACCAACGCAAAACATAGAGCAGAGAAGCACTTAGGTATATCCCTGTGAACGTGACAATCCTGTTCCACTGTCCTGGAAAACAAATTTCCTAGGCCCTGTTATCTTTTAAGTATTAAATTCCACAATGGAACAAATGGATCTTTATCATTAAAGTATGTCTTTGAAATCAACAATAAATCTATCTAAATGTTCAATCTCGAGTAGGCGACGGGGGTATATATGTCTTATGTTATTTCTAGAAACTGTCATAAAGGGCATCAGATAACCATCTGTACAAAAAACAAAAACAAAATCAAATTCCTTAATGGCACACTTGCTGCCTACAAATGCTGGCTTTCACAACCAACCCCTCGACTTAAAACACCACCCCTTCCCCTGTACTTCATTCTCCATGCTCACTCTCCAAGAATAAACACGTAAATTCTTCTCCAGAAGAGCCTAAAACCCCTCTCCAGATCAGTGTTCTTATCAGGTTCCTATCAGTGCCCTTAAGAAGTCTATCTTTAAAACAGAGCACATCCCCAAATGTTCTTTAAAAAAAAATCATTCTGTGATCATTTAAATAATAAAGAAAACTTGCATCTGCAATTCTTTATTGGCCTGTGAGTCAAAAGAAAAGGTTTCAGATTCCCTACCTGACAAGTTCTACCACCTCAAGCAAGTCAACTTCTGAGCCTGGGCTTCAGCAGTGGCCATTTCTAACTTAACAAGCAATAAAGACTCTGATGCTCCCAAGATTTTGTGTGTGTGTGTGTGTGTGTGTGTGTGTGTGTGTGTGTGTGTGTATGAGTGAGTGTGTGAAAAAAGCAAAGTGCTGAAATGCTAATAGGTCATTACCATGTGTGATTAAAAAGCTGGGGAGAATGAGGAAAACTGGATGCATATTTGCTTGTAACCTGTATGCTCAAATGAAGGATTGACAAAAATTAGCTGCCTCCAGAGAGGGATTGGGGTGGAAGGGGAGACTGAGAGGTAAGATTTTCACTGTACGCCCTTGTGTATATTTTGAATTTTATACCTTGTCAATGTATTACCTATTTTAAAAATAAATAAAAGTGGACCTTCACTATATAGTTATTTCAATTACTTTGCAGATTTTTAAACATTCATAATAAAATTCTTTTTGCAAAAGAATACAATTTAAAAACAGTCTGATCCTGGCCACCTTAGTGGAGCACTGGTTGGGCGCAGTCCACATGCATCCTGGTTTCCAGTCCCTGTGATGGCAGAACAACCAAGAGAAATTAGTAAACCAAAGTGAATAAACAGCTGCTTCCTCCTCTCTCTGCCTGCCCGCCTGCCTGCCTGCCTGCCTGCTCACCCTCATTCCTGCCTGCACCTTTCCTTTAAAAATTTTTTTAAGTCTGATCCTGTTCTCCTCATGGGATGGATGATCAAAGAATGTTAGAGCTGGAAGAACTTTGGAGATGACCCAGCCTAACTCTTTAGCTTTACAGATGAAAAAAGGAGAATGTGGTTTATCCAAGGTCACGCCGGGTGGAAACACAGGTCCCAGCGCGCTGTGGCCGGGGCGCGGCGGGGGAGGGGGGAGGGGGGTGGGCTGCGGCGCGGGAGACGCCGGAGACCGTCGGACATCTTCCAGGGTCTCCTCGGGCCCTGCCGTCCAGCCGGCGCTTCCCACCCAGTCACCCCAAGTAGTCTCCCGCCGCAGCACAGCCCTGCTCCCGTCTGGTCCCAAACTTCGACGCTTTCCGCTGCCTTTCCGCGGAAAGCTCCGCCCGGACTTGGAAGGCGGCCGCCTAAACCGGGGGTCACCGCAGCCACAGCGGCCTGCACCCCGCGGGCGCCCCCGGCCTCCCGCCGCCCGGCGGCCCGGGCCCGGCCGCCTCCCCGAGCGCAGAACCCAGCGACCACGCGTCCCCGCGCGGGCCCGAGCGCCGCTCACCCCGCTGTCATCACCACGTTGTAGAGGACCAGGTACGCGGTGGCCAGAGGCCCCGGGCCCTTCTTCTTCCGCGCGCCGCCCGCCTCGCCGGCCCCGGCGCGGCCCCCGCCGCCCCCATTGCCTTTCGCCGCCGCCACCGCCGCCGCCATGCCTGCCGCCGCCAGCCACGCCGCCAGCCACACCGCCCGCGCGCGCAGCAGCTTTTTGACTGCGCTCCGCCGGGCGGCGACCAGAGGCCGGAGAGGCGGGGCCGCGCGGGGCGGGGCCGGGGCCGGGGCCACCGCCCACGGTGGTCGCCATCTTGGAAGAGGGCAAACGCGCTCCCGCCGGCGGGTCGCCCAGCCGCGCCGCCATCTTGGGTCAGGGCAAGTGGCGCCGCCGTCGCGCTTCGGGAGACGGCCTCGGCGTCATCTTGCTTTCGGTCAGTATCGCGTTTGGCCAGCGTCGCCAGGCCCGCTGTCTCTGTCGTCTCGATGCTTTCTGTCCCTGGCTTCCCGCGCTCCTATAACCACTCCTCCCTTCCCATCCTGACTTCTGACGGCTCAGATACGCGAGCTCGATAACCTGCCATTTTGAGTCAGGGCAACTGACGTCGATTGCGCTTCCCGTCAACCCGCGGCGAGAACCTTCCGCCAGGCGCGCTCGCTGCGCCCTGAGCCGTAGCCGGCGGCCCTGTCACTCCGCCGAGGGCTTCTCCGCTTTTGATTGTAACGTGTTAATAAACTGGGAGGTCACCGCGGAGGGTGCCCTTAGCCTTGGGAACAGGCG
>RJWH01009341.1:0-23359 GCA_004363575.1 Solenodon paradoxus | reverse complement strand
CAAAGACTGTTGGAATGAGCTCAAAAATAACTTGCTTTCAAGTCAAAACAGTTTATAAGCATGGGGACTTTTATGTTAACCCCAGGATATCCACAAAACATAAATACATAGAAAGAATAAAGAAAAAAAAAACTATCACTCCATAAGTTTTTGACAGTTTTTAGCAGAGAAAAGAAAAATGTTTATTGTTCAAAACAATACCCAGTGAGCAATTAACAAAATGGCAAAGAACAGTTGCATATCTATAACTGCTCCAAGTGTTAATGGATTGAACTCACCAATCAAGAGTCATAGACTGATCAAATGGATCAAAAACATAAAGCAACTTTCTGCCGCATACAGGAAACTCATCTACATTTAAAAGATAAATAAAGGATCAAAGTCAGTGGCCAGAAGGCAATCCTACAATTAAATGATAGCCTAAAAATAGGGACAGTCATATTTAAAGCAGATAAGTTATACTTCCAACTAAAGAAGATAACAAAAGCAGGAAATGAATATATCACACTCTCATATCTTGAGCTATACTGCAAAGCAATAATGATCAAAACTGCATGGTACTAGAACAAAAACTTATACACAGATCAGTGGAAAACAAATATCGCCATAAGTAGACTCACACAGCTAATTTATGACAAGAGCATGCAATGGAGAAAAGATAATCTTTTTATTTGGGAAAACTGGACAGCCACATGCAAAGGAATTAATCTACATCTCTAAATCATTCATAAAAAATAATTCAAAATATATTACGAATTGGATATATGATTGGAAGCTATAAAATATTTAGAAGAAAGCTTAGGCAATATGTTTCATGATACCATTCTAGAGAAGTCTTTGGGTACTCAACTCCAGTGGCAAGTGGGAATAAAAGCAAACAAAAACAAATGGGACTACATCAAATTAAAAATGTTTTTGCATACAAATGAAAATTTCACCGAAACAAAAAGACATCATCATACTGACTGGAAGAAGATATTTATGTGTCAAACATCTGACAATGGCTTACTTTCCAAAATATATAAAGAAATCATAAACCTCAACATAAGGAAAACAAAAAAAAATCAATAAAAATGGGCAGAAGAATTAAGTAAATATTTCTCCAAAGAAGACATATAGATGGTCAATAAGTGCATGACATATATTATTTTATTGTTAATAAGGGAATGCTTATAAAAACAACAATGTGATGCTACTGCACATCTGTGAAAATGGGTATTATCCAAAAGTCTGGAAACAACAAATGTTTGTGAGGATGTGGAGAAAAAAGGATTTCTTTTGAACTGTTGGCGTGAGTGTAAGTTGGTACAACCTTTATTGAAAGCATTATGAAGCTTCCTCAAAAATTTGAGAAACACAATCCTTACAACTCTATCATCCTTCTTCTTGGTGTTTATCCAAAATAAACAAAATATTAATTTTCAGAGATATATGTACCTACATATTTATTGCAGCCTTATTCACAATAGCTAAGAAATGGAAACTACCAAGGTTCCCATCATCAGATGAATGGATAAAGAAGATGTGGTATAAATATACCGTGGAATACTGAATGGTCCCAATAAATGAAATCCTGTCACTTGAAAAACATGAAAGGAACTAGAAGGGACAATGCTTAATAAAGTGTATCAGAAGAAGACCAAATCAAATGATCTTATTCATATGTGGAATATAAGGGAAAAAAGTAAAGGATTAGACAAAACAAAATTCAACCCTTGGACACTAACAATAGTAGTAAGTCAACCAACAGGAAAGGGGGTGAGGGGGAGGAATGAGTGGTAGTATGGGTCCACTGGATACTGGCCAAGGGCTTTTAGTAGTTTGTTGATGAGTTTGATGTTTTGTCAACATATGATGAATGACGAACCTACATAAATGGGTTTTTATTGTTTAGAAGAGCAAAGTTATCTCAATAAATATTTTAAAAAAGGAAAATCTGCGTTGACTGAGTTACTGATTTCTTTCAATATTTAAAACTGTTATTACTTTGGTCATTGGAAACACTGGTCATTGGAAAAATCTATATTATGTTTTACTCTTATACAAAATCAAATGAAAAGTCATTGTGAAAAGAATTTATAACTGAGTGCAGTTTAGTACTCTTCAGTGACTTGTCGGGGTGCAGTGTATTTCTTCTGACTAACGGTATGGAGGTACAGAAGTTAGTTTCTCTATATGTCATATTGTTTAATATAATCTTTCTTAAAGTTTGACAAGTGGAAGCAACAAACTCCATAGTAACCTGTATTTGTTTTCTCTGGGTTTTAGATTGGGATCATGGTTTTAAAGAATTGGTGGCTAAATTGGAACTCAAAAACCAGAGCTAATAAGCTTGATAAAGTACTTGAACTTACTCTTCTACAGAGAGCTATAGAGCTATATAATTTTTCCCTTTTTTAAAAAAATAAAAGAGGTGATTTGGTGTGTAGTTTTGAAATAGTAACAAGAAGTAAATCAAACATTAAAGATGGAAAACAATAGGTCTGATGATACTTGAAGTGACTCATGTGAAATAATTTGGAGGATGTACAGAATGTGAAATTTTAATGGTATGGAGATTTTAATCTCTTTACCTTCTAGTTGTTTTAAATCAATAGCAAGTGTTAATATGCTTTCATGATCAATATTGTTTTTAATATATAGTCATGTAAAATTATACAAAAATGTATTTATATGTAAAAGAAGGTATATGAATACATATTTAGGGCAGTGTTATAGAGGACATAGAGTTACAAAATTGTATGAGATGTAGAAGAAAGGGAAACTAATTTATTCCAACATTTGAAGTATTCCTGACTGATAAGCCCACAAGGGTTAGCTAGAAAATGTTCAAGCTATACATGGATAACAAATAAGACTGCATGCATTATTGATTGAATGATAAAACTATCTCAAGCATTTCTCTTTTTATCTTTTATCAGAGCTGAGTCAATGAAAAGGGAACTTCTACTGTATTATCCTGGCATAGGTCATCTGTTCCGAAGAGTTTTTTACTAAAATGCTGTATTAAGGTACTCTTTAACACTGAAAAACAACAGAATATTTCTTCTTAGGCTTCTCTGTAAAAGAGTTTGAACATATGTATTTGATTCAGTTTCAGTGAAATGATTTCCTTGGTATTTTTCCTTATTATTCCTTTAGGACAATATAAACAGAAAGTAAATTCCATCAAGGACTCCATCTCTCTCTCATATATATATATATATATATATATAATCAGTATCTATAACAATATATGAAATATATGAAGCATGGCTAGTACTAAACAAATATATCTGAATAGAGGATTTAATGACCTATGATCAAAAATTATTGAGTGATATTTTTGCTCAAATATTTGTAAAATCAGTACTAGAAAATTAAGATTACTGGTAGGATGAAAATACTGCTCATTTTAAATGTTATTTAAGGTAAAATTAGCTAGGATTATTCTAAAGATTTCTACTTTTACACATGGATTAAGCAATGATCAAAGTAACATCTAAATATTAAAAGCATATTACTACTCTAGGGTTCAAAGATCTCACAGTTAAGTGCCCAGATGGATTAGGAAGGACAAAAAGCATTGCTTATGGCCAAGGTTGTTTCAGGATTTTATGCTTTGCATTTATACTAGACATTCTTCAAATAATAATTGTCCATAGAAAGTCAAACACAATACTAGAGTTCTCATTGGAGAAATAGGGTTTTTCATTTATAAAGGTGTAGTTTATTAAATTGTGTCAGTTTGTGTTGCTTTACCACAAACTGGATAGCTTACAAATAAGAAATTTATTTCTCACATTTTTAGAGGCTGGGAAGTCCAAGATCAAGTCACAAGCAGAATTGGTGTTTAGAGAAAAAAAATTTCCTGGTTCATGACTGCCACTTTCTTCATGTGTAATCACACAGTAGAAGGAAATAGAGATTTATGGAGTATCTTATAAAAGTTTTCTGCATTCTTTGTGCTCCTCTATAGTAGCTGTCCTGCAGCATTTTACTTCTTACTTCCCAGGACTCAAATATACTGCCATATTCTCTGAATAAGGAAAACTTTTTATAGGAGAGCTCAACTTCAAAATTAGTGAGCTGTAAGACAAATTCAGCAGCTTCAAGTACTTCTTTGTGGTGACTTTTTCCAAGGACCAAGAGTGTGCCTCAGTTGCCATGAAAGTTGTGAGTAGAGAGTCTCTATGAAGTATCTATGTCAGTGTAGATTATGCAAGTAAGTCATCCTGGGGAACCATAGCGGGTGACATTGTATAACACTGGCATGATAGAAGCTGTTCTGGAGATGGTAGGGGCCAAAAGTATGGGAGTAGTAGGTATCAAAGTTGACTGGGAAGATATGGATATGGAAGATTCACGGAAAATGGTAGCAGAAGCCAGTGTGTTGGTATCACTAGTCAGAATAAAATTATAGTGAAAACTATGATAAATGAGATGAGGCATGCACACCCAATATAAAAAAGGAATAAAACATTTTGTTATCCAGGATCATCCTTCCAAATGATTGCATTTATAAAGATTTTTGGAGATGCACTGAAATGTCTGTTTTTTAGTACATCAACTTCTATTTTTGAATTGAGCTCCCAAGGTAGCTGGTTAAAGACCTTTTTAAAATGTCGTATGATTTTTTTTTTTTTCCTGCCATTTAAGGATACAGTCTGGGGTCTTGGTATAAAGTCTTTTATCAATTTTATTTTATTTTAATTTGGGTTCTCAGGATTGTTGGTTCTGGCAAAAAATATTTGAGCAGGCTGATTTTTAAACAATAATGTAAATCTATGGACACTCAAAAAGCCTGTACCCAATGTTTTTCATGGTTAGGAAACAATTTCCAAACATAACTGCAAGAACACTGCATCAAGAATATGATTATTTAAAGATGTTTTTACTCACTATTACCACCCTGATCATACAGAAGTCTCTTAATTTTTTTTGTGAATGTCATTTTTAAATACCAAAGAAATATATTCTGTTCTGTCCTGTATAACCTATAGGATGTTCTTCAAAGAGCTAAGTAAGAAGATAGAACCTTAAAACAAATGAACAAAAATAAACGAATTGATTCATATTTTCATTCTGTTTATGAGGGCTCTACACTCGTGGCTTAATCACCTCCCAAAATTGACACCAACTAATATCACCTATGAGGGTTAGGTTTTCAATATATAATATTTGAGGTAAGGGACACAAACATTCAGACCATAAAATAATTTAAGAGTAGCTTTAAGTTTGCAGAAACAAACATAGAAGAAGGTACAGGTATTTCCTATGTATTTCCAAATGCATAGTTTTTCCCATTATTAATATTTCTCACTGTATAGGTGTGATTATTATAATTGATGAGCTTATATTGATACAAGATAATCACCAAAATTCCATGGCTTATGGTGTGGTTTACTCTTGGTATTGTATATCCTGTAGGTTTAGGAAAATGTATACTGACATGCAACCTTTATTATAGCATCATATAGGGCATTTCAACTGACCTAAAATTTCTCTGTATTCTGCCTATTCTTCTATCTACCCCTGAAATCCTTAGTAAATGCTGATCTTTTTAATGTTTCCATGGTTTTTCTATTTCTAGAATTTTACAAATTTTGGAGATATAATTTAGCCTTTCTGTATTGGTTTCTCTCTCTTAGAATTATGCATTTGAGCTTCTTCCATGTGTTTTCATGGATTCATAGCTCATTTCTTTTTAGTACTGAATAATATTCCAATGTTTGGAAATTCAAAATTCAACTGCTTAGTTTTCCATTCACCTATAGAAGGACATATTGGTATTTTCTATGTTTTGACAATTAAGAATAAAGCTACTAAAATATCATGATTTTTTTGTGTGTGGATATAAGTTTTTAACTCATTTGAGCAAATTGTAGGGCACGTGATTGCTGGATCATATGGTGAGAGTATGGCTAGTTTTATAAGAAACCACCAAACGGTGTTCTAAAGTAACTGCCACTTTGTGTTTCCACCAGCAATGAATGAGAGTTTCTATTAGTCTACATTTTTGCTGTTATTTGGTGGTGACAGTGTTCCAGATATTGGAACATTCTAATAAATATGTAGTGGTGTTTCATTGTTGATTAATTTGCATATTCCTTATGACATATCATGTCTTTCAATGCTTATTTACCATCCCTATATCTTCTTTATTTTGGTGAAGTGTCTTTTTTTAAAGATACGTAATGTTTATCTATGTATTTAAATTTTATTATATTAATTATTCTACACATTAGAATAATTTCCTATGTATAGATTCCCCACTTCTTAGATATGTTCCAACACACCATGCCCTCCAACTAATCACCAAGTGTTCTTCCCCATTATCCAGTGGGCTCCACCACCATTTATTCTTGCCCGCCCCAGTCCCTTTTGGTAACCTCAATTCTATTGCAAATGTTTCAGGGTTGATTATGTTTCATCTGTTCCTTCGTTTTATCTATTCACATTCCACCTATAAGTGAGGTTATCTGGTATCTGTCTTTCTTCTTTTGACTTGTTTCACTTAGCATAGTTGCCTCTAGTCCCATCCATGTTGATTCAAATGACAGGGATTCACCTCTTCTAAAAGATGTGTAGTATTCTATTGTATATATGTACCACATCTTTATCCATTCATCTGATGTTGGACACTTAAGTCATTTCCTTGTGAATAGAGCTGCAATAAATATGGAGGTGTATGCACCTCTGAGGGATGAGTGCTTTTGTATCTTTGGGATAGATACCCAGAAGTGAAATGATGGTATCATATGGGATTTCCATCTTCAGTTTTTTGAGGAATCTCCAAACTCTTTTCCATAAGGGTGGCACCAACTTGAACGCCCACTAACAATGCAAAAGTGCTCCCTTTTCTCCATACCCTCGCCAGCATTCATTGTTTCCAGACGTTTGGATAATAGCCACTCTCTCAGGTATGAGGAATTATCTCATTGTTATTTTGATTTGCGTTTCCTTGATAGTGAGCAGACACATAATTTCATGTGCCTTTTGGTCATCTGCATATCCTTTTTAGAAAAGTGTCTCTCCAATTATTCCTCTCATTTTTTTATTGGATTGTCTGTTTTTCTGTTGTTGAGTTTTATAAGTTCTTTGTATATTTTAGATATTAAGCCTTTGTCAAATATATTGAATGCAAATATCTTCTCTCAGTTAGTAGGTTTCTTTTTGGTTTTGATGATGTTTTCTTTTGTTGTCAAGAAGCTCCTTAGTTTGATGTAGTCCCAATTGTTTCTGTCTTTTGGTTTCCATTGATGGTGGAGTTGAGTCCCCAAAGGTTTCTCTATGACTGATGACATGAAAAGTCTTTCCTATGTTGTCTTATAGGAGTTGTATGATTTCTAATCTTGTTTGACCAAATCCCTAATGCATTTTGTGTTAATTTTTGTGAATCATGTTAGAGAGTGGTCTAGTTTCATTCTTTTGCATGTGGCGGCCCAGTTTTCCCAACACCATTTGTTGAAGAGACTTTTATTTTCCCATCAAATGCTTTTGGCTCCTTTGTTGTAGATTAACTGACAATATGTGAGTGGGTCACTTTCTGGTGATTCAATTCTATTCCACTGATCTTTGCTTCTGTTATTATTCCAGTACCATACAGTTTGATCACTATTGCTTTGTAATATAGTTCAAAGTCTGGAGGTGTAATTCCTCCAGATTCGTTCTTTTTTTAATGATTGATTTGGCTATTTGAGGTCTTTTGTTGTTCCATACAAATTTAAACATTTTTGTACTATTTCCTGGCAATAAGCCCATGGGGTTTTGATGAGGATTGCATAAAACCTCCTGATTGCTTTGGGTAAGATGGTCATTTTAATTATATTGATTCCTCCTTGACATGGGCAGGGGATACCTTTCTAATTCTTTATGCCCTTCTCTATCTCTTTTAATAAGTACTTGTAGTTTTCTTGTACAGATATTTTTCTTCCTTTGTTAGGTATATGCCCAGGTATTTCATTCATTTAACTTCTATTTTAAATGGTGTGATTTTTGTGAATCAATTTTCTTCTAATGTGTTGTTTGCGTATAAAAATGTAACAGTTTTTTTGTATTGATTTTGTAGCCTGCCACTTTACTGTATTCATTGATGAGTTTTAGAAGGTTATTTTTGATAGAGTTTTTGAAATTATATATATATATATTTATATAATCATTTCATTTAAAATAATGAGTTTTGCTTCCTCCTTTCCAATTTGGATTTTTTAAAATTTCCTTCTCTTCCTTAATTGCTCTGGCGAAGACCTCCAGTAAAATGTTAAATAGTAGTGGTAAGAGTGGACTAACATGCCTTGTTCTTACCTAAAAGGAAATTATTTTTATTTTTTGCCATTGACTATGATGTTGACTGTGGATTTTTCATATATGGCCTTTATTATATTGAGGGATGTACCTTCTGTAAGGTTTTTCTGGGCTCCGCAAGGAGACAAGCTCAATCAGACAAAAAAATGTGGAATAGCCAGGGCTTTATTGGGGTTTGCACACCCGGGCGAAACTCCCAAGTCCGCAGAGGGCCAGGAAGTCGCGGGCTTGGAAGTCGCGCACAGAACAAAGGGGTACCGGCTCTTTAAGCAGAGGAATTTCGCGGGCTTCCCATATGGCGATTGGGATTGGCTCTGTGAATCCAGGTGTGGGGGTCGCATCCCTTATTCTGATGTCATCCACCTTTTTCCCGGGCTTGGCTGCCGTTTTTCTGGGCGTGGCCGCTGCTGCTTTTGTCCCTGGGCCAGCCTAACACCTTCTATTCCCATTGTATGGAGGATTTTTATCATAAATGGGTACTGGATCTTGTCAAAATCTTTCTCTTCATCTATTGTTATGCTCATGTGGTTTTTCTCTTTGCTCTTGTTCATATCATGTATATTAATAGATTTTCTCATGATGAACCATCCTTGCATTCCTGGGATGAATCCCACTTGGTCATGATGGATGATATTTTGATGCATTGTTTGCTAATATTTTGTTCAAAATTTTTGCATCTGTGCTCATTAGAGATATTGATGAATAATTTTCCTTCTTGTTGACTCTCAGCTTTTGGAATAGTGTAATATTAGACTCACAAAAAGTATTTGGGAGAGTTCCCTGTACCTCAATATTTTGGAAGGGCTTAAGAAGAATAGGTTTTAGTTCTTCTCTGAAGGTTTGGTGGAATTCATTGGAGAAGCCATATGGTCTTGGGCTTTTGTTTTTGGGGAGGCCCTTGATTACTTCTTCAAATTATTTTCTTGTGATTGTTTTGTTCACGTTTTCCAGTTCTTCTGGGTTCAGTCTCAGTAGACTATACTTTCTAGAAATCTGTCCATGTCCTCAAGGTTGCCCATATATTGACATAGAGTTGTTCATAGAAGTTCCTTATGATGTTTTTAATTTCTGTGGTTTCTGTTATACCTTCTCCTCTTTCATTTATGATACTAGTTAAGAGTTTTCTCCCATTTTTTTCTTTGTGAGTCTAGCCAATAGCTTGTCAATTTTGTTTATTTTTTCAAAGAACAAAATTTTGGTTTCACTGAACTTCTAGATAGTCTTTTTTGCTTTCTTTTTCATTTATTTCTGTTCGAGATTTGGTTATTTCCTTTTTCGCTTTAATTTTTCTTTCTCTAGTAGCTTCAAATGTAGAGTTATTTAATTGTGATTTTTTGTTTCTAGAGATTACACCTGGATTGCCATGAACTTTCCCCCTAGTACTACTTTTACTATATCCCATAGTTTCTGACAGCTTGTATCCTCATTCTTGTTTGTTTCTAAGTATGTTTTAAGTTCCTATTTGATTTCAAGTTTTACCCAAGAGTTCTTCGGGAGTGTATTGTTAAACTTCCAATTAGTTTTAGGTCTTCCAGCTTTCTTTTTGTGGTTGATTTTCAGGTCATTGTGATCAAAAGCGATGATGGTATGCTTCAACCTTTGTAAATTTGTTGAGAGATGCTTTGTGTCCCAGCACATGATTTATCCTTGAGAATGTTCCATGTGTTCTTGAGAAAAAAGTGAAATCTATAGTCATTGGGTGAAGTGATAGGTATATGTCTATTAGACCTATCTGTTTCAGTTTGTCATTTAACTTGGCTGTTTCCCTGTTAGATTTATGCTTAGTTGATCTGTCCATATTGTAAATGGGGTGTTGACCCCCCCAACTATTATTGTGTTGCTGCCAAAGTCTTTCTTCAGGTCTAATAATTCTTGATATATTTTGATGCTCCTTCATTTGGTGCATATATCTTAATAAGCATTATGTCTTCCTTTTGAAATGATCCTTTAATCATTATATAGTGTCTATCTCTGTCTTTTATTATGCTTTTTAGATGGAAATCTGTTTTATCTGATAAGAGTATAGCTGTTCCTGCTCTTTTGTGGTTGCCATTCAGCTGTAGGATTGTCTTTCAGCCATTGACTTTGAGCCATTTTTATCTTTTGGAAGAAGGTGGGTTTCCTGAATACAGCAGAAAGTTGTTATACTTTTTAATACATTCAGCCATTCTGCATCGTTTGACCAGTGAGTTCAGTCCATTAACATTTAGGGTGATTGTTGATATATAGCTGCTTAGTGTCATTTTATAATTTATCTTTTGTAAATTGCTCCCAATGATGGCTTTGTTCTCTTTCTCTTCTCAGATCAGATGAGTGCAGTTATGCTTTGATTGATTTTGCTGTTTCTTTTCTTATTTACTTTTTCCCTGTGGATGCGTTTTGAGGTTGCCCTGAAGTTAGCAATCACAGTTCTACATTTACTTCCTAATTTTATTTGAAAGCATACTAATCCTTAACTCATTCTAAATATCACATTTTTATTGTCTTCTCTTCCTCCCCACTTTCAATATTTGCTGTCTTATTGTCTTCTTTCTGTGGGTTTCTTTACACTTTGTAGAGCATCCTTTAATGTTTTTGCAAAGTATGTTTTGTGGTCATGAACTCTTTTAGCTTTTGCTTGCTGGCAAAGCTTTTTATATTTTCAGTTCTGAATGATAATCTTGCCATGTATAGTATCCTAGGTTGCAAATACTTTTCTTTCAGCGCTTTGAATATATTAAGCCATTCCCTTCTGAGAAATCTGCTTACAATTTATAGGGGCTCCTCTGTATGTGACACGTTTTTCTCTAGCTGCCTTTAAGATTCTTACCTTATCTTGTATTTTTGACATTGATATGATGATGTATCTAGTTTTATTTCTGTTTAAGTTTCTTTTATTAGGAACTCTTTGAGCTTCCTGGATCTGGAGGCAAGCTTCATTCTTCAGATTGCATAAGTACTCAACTATTATTTCCTCAAATTTGGTTTCTTCTCCCTTCTCCCTCTCTTCCTCAGGACACCTATGATGTGAATGTTGCTCCTTTTGATGTTATCCTAGAGGTCTAGAATGCTATCTTTGTTTCTTTGGATGTTTTTATCCTTTTGTTAGTTCGCTTGATTGAGTTCCTCTGTTCTGTTTTCCAGATTGCTGATTTGATTGGAAGCTTCATTCGTCCTATTGTTGAGTCCCGACATTGAGTTCTTTAATTCAGCTAGTGTATCTCTTACCTGTTTGATGTCCTGTTTTAATTATTCTCTTTGCTTCCTGACATTCTCTTTAACTGCCTCTACTGATTTCTGGATTCCCATGAGTATGTCAATCACATTTACACTATGTTCCTTTTCAGGTAATTTACATACATCTATTGTATTCAGATTTTCCCCTAGGTTTTTTATTGGATCCGCCATTTCCTGTATATTTATTTTTGCCTTTGCTTTACTCAACATTCTGTTTATATTTCTGAGAGTTTGTTTCCTGTCATTGCGTACGTTTGCCTTACCAAGTTTTGACAATGAAGCTGCAGTTTCTACTCTACCCACATGGTGGCACTAGCAGTTAATGTTGAGGTTTAGTCCCATATGGGACTGCCTTCTTACTGTAATCCTTTGGGTGGTGTATCCAATAGACAAGATATCTGTGAGTGAGATATGTGGTAGGCAGGAAATCAACTTGATGGACTCCAGACTCTGGAGTGAAATAGTTGTAGGAGGGGGTTGAGCTAGAAATTTATTTGACTGATTTCAGTTATGGAAGCACTCAGTGCAATTTCACTGCATGGGTTCCATTTCAGCTCTCTGTGTGCTGCCTCTCCTTTCACCCTCTCCCAAGTTGGCCTTCCCTGACTCTGCATCTCAGCCCACCTGGACTTGTTTGTCTCTGCCTTAGCAGTCTATCCCGAAATCTCTAGCCTCCGCCCCACTGCATGTCCCTAGCTCCATCGGAAATCCCAAACTGCAGCTTTGTTGAAAATCACGCTAGGTGCCCTCAGCCACCATTAGTCGTCAGCTATACTTTCTCCAGATGAATTGATGGTTTTTTTCTTGGTGTTTGTCTCAGAAAAATAGGTGATGATTTTTCTTCAGTGTCTGTGGTGACCGTCCCGAAAGTGCTTCCTATTGAGTCACCATCTGAAAGTTCTCCTCCTGAAGTGTCTTTTAAAGTCTGTGGCCCATTTCTAATTTGTTTATTTATTTTTTTGCTTTGAGTTTTGTGAGTTTTTTTAATAATAATTCTTTATTAAATGACTTTTGGAAGTATTCTCTCATCTTTTGACTGATCTCCTTGTTCACTTGACATTGTCTTTTTTACAGAACACAGTTTTTTTATTTATGAGGTCTAGTTTCTCAATGAGTTTTTTCCTGTATTGAACCTTTGTATCTAAAAAGTAAGCACTTTCCCCAAGGTCATTCTTCTATGTCATCTTCTAGGAGTTTTGTAACTTTGCTATTTGAACTTAGGCATAAAGGAGTTATTTTAATATTTTTTTAGCTTTAGAATTATTTTATATTTATAAAAATTATATATTGTAGAGTTCCTATACTCCCTTCAACCAGTTTTCCCCATTATTGACATCTTAAATCACCTTTGTACATTTGTAAAACTAAAGAGAATAGTATTGACAAATTGCTATTAACTAAAATGTGTTATATTTAATAACTCTAAACAGATTCTTTGATAAATAAAAATAATTATAAAGTAGAGATTGACTTCAAACCTGAATAAGCAAAATTGTCTGATAGTTAAAACATTGATATTGGATTTGCTTCTAATGGAAACTTCCTTAAAACATGAATCTATCAACCAATCCAGCTTTATAAACACAAGATTGCTATGGTAACCACAAGACAATTCTATTATCGATGTTAACAATATTTGAATTATGTGGAATACTGAGCTTTGTTTCATTCAAATTGCATATAATTGGCAGCATAGGTATATTTTATTGGCAGAATTCTAGTTTTTCCTTACAGTTATTGGAATTCAATAATGAAACTGTTTACTTTCTTATTACTCATGCTTAAGAACCACTGTAGGAAGCCCACCACTGTGCATAGCCATCAAACCTTTACTTATGATTATATGGATTAACTATATAGTGAAACAGAAACTCAAATAGTGGTGAACTTACTATATCATATACAGGCGTTAATTTCATGTTATGTATACCTTAAACCTATCTAATGTTTTTATGCAATATTCCTTTAATAAAAATAAATTTAAAGGTTCTGACTGGATAATGATTCTATAATAATTACAAATCAAAAGTTTGTAGGTTTCTTTATGAAGGATTATAATAATCTTCACTTTTTTCTGGTAAATCAAATGATGTATTGATTTATTTTTGTATGTGAAAATAATGGTTTCTAAGACTGGGTGTAGATATTTAAGAAAAAATAAAGCCCGTTATTACCACAATGATTAAAAATGTTTATCAAAGTAGAAATTAATTTAAATAACCCATACTTGATCTGATGTTTAATGCACTTTGGAATTATATTTTTAAGAAGGTATTTTGAGACTAAGGACCATAATTTTCATTAGATTTCATTTTTCTAGGATTTTTTTCAGTATAGTGAGTACCACCCATAAAATGATATTAATGTGCTTGCTATTAAAATTTTGTTTTGTTTTATTTGGGACAAGATTTAGCCTCAATTCCTTTGTATTTCTGTTTATTAAATACACTGCAATTCTCTGTATAAAAATTCTCTTCATTTCAGCTATTTAAACATTGAAGTTTTAAGATAAAGATGTGAGTTAGAGTTTAATGACCTGTGCTAATTTCTCTCTTCTCAGGAAATGGAGAGAAATCAAAATGTCTTTGAGAAAAGACAGATTTAAAATTGAGCATCTGATGTGATTAGCTAAAAGAAAAAATTGTGAGAAACACAATTCTAAATATAAGACTTACATTATAGACAAAGCCAAATGCTCTTTTAAAGTAGATCAATAATTTTTATATTTCAGTATTTCTAATAAAAACCCTCTTACATATGCAAATGTAGAACTGCTCATTTGTTCAATTACACTCCTACATGTTTATTTGAATTGAGAACAAAGCCGTTTTTTTTCCTAAACCATGTTTACAAAGAACTTTCAGTGTGTGAGTAATTATTTTCACTAGCAAATAAAAACATTTCATTTCAATTTGAGCCAAAACACATTTACAATTTTTAAAATGAAATGTTCTACTTGAAAATGATCTTGGTTGAAATGTTCCACTTGAAAATGATCTTGGAAAATTGTTTGAGGAAACTATCTTTTTAAACCTTTACGAATAGGAAAAAGGCATAGATTGTTTCAATTTCCAGTGATTTACTGTAAAAATGTAAAAGCAATCTAATTCTTGTGAAGGAGCACACTGATTTACTCATTAATGTGACTAAAAGTTATTTCATATACTGTGAATTAAATGACTTATAGTAGTCTACTTGCTAGGTTGATGATCCCAAAAGATTTATGCATATTCCTTTGGATAATTTCTCAAAAGTCTTTCAATATACCCAACTAAAGATGAGCTATAAAAACATCATAATATTTTTTCCCCAAACACTATTTCCAGATTTGGTTTTCATTCTCCTCTTGCAGTATGTTTTCTGAGAACTCTCCCTTAAGCGTGAACTCCAGTTGCTTAGAAGGGTAATTATATATGATAAGTGTAAAATTAGTGATGCCATAGGTTAAGATTTATCTAGAAGCAATTGATCTTGCCTATAGTTTGATGTATTTAATTATAATAGTTTCAATTTTTTCATGTCTGGCCATTTTATTAGAATTTCTGTGATATAGGAGACAGAATTCAGTGTTGTCAAATATATTTCAATTAAAAATTTTCCTGTGAATTTAGTAAAGGAAATTGTGTAGTGGAATGCGGTCAGTGGGTTGAGCAGTGTCTTCAGTTCATGTTTAATTTTAACCTACTACCCTTGGGCTAACAGAGGCAATTTGCATTAAGCTATATACCTCACAGAATTTACTTAACACCAATGTAATCAGTCATATCAGATAATGAGTTACAGCAGGAATTAGATCATTTGATTTTGGGATTTTGTAGACACAAATATGAGGTGTTCAAAAATTCTGGGTTATATATGTCAAACAACACTTTTGGATCCTTATAATACATGCTTTAACAGATAAAAATTGTATTTTCAATAGATTGGTTGCTTCAAAGAATTCTACAAAATTCTTTGTAGTGCAATTATGCTTTCCTAAGATAATAGTATTGCTCAACTTTAACTTTTGAATTGCAAATGATCAATATTTTTCTTTTTTCATTATATATTACAAATTGCATGTTTTAGTCTTTGATATGATAACATGACAGCATGTGGTTTTAATCTAATACAAAATTTGCAAAACTTAAGACAAATAGATGAAAATAAGTAAGAACTAGAACCTCATAAATGTATTTCAGTACCAATTTTTTTAATATTTTATTCCTAATTATTTTTGAGGTCAGAAACATATTGCATAAGATAGAACAAAATGCTGAAGACACACAATAAATTCCAGCCACATGCTGGAAACAATTCTTTAAATTTCAGTAATGATATGTTTACTTTAGGAACAAGCTGCTGAACTTGTAGGCAATGATCTAAATACTGCAGAAAAGTCAATGTTAAAGAAAATATAATTCAATTTGGCTTCAACAAAACAAAAACAGAGCACAGAAATACTGAAAAAAAATCCAAGAGTTCTAAATTTTAAATTAATATAAGTTTAGAGTTTGAGTCAAGACAGCAACCAAGTAGAAACAAGTATTGCCTCCTCCACACAGAGCAGCTAGGAAGGGCACCCTGGTGATCTGAGTATGAATGTTCGTAGGGAAATTGCACTGGGTGCTGCCACAGCCAGAAGACAGCTAGGAATACCCCAGCACCAGCCCCTCACACTGCCATATTGTGCTGAAGCCACCAGATCAGTCTATTAGAAATCCCATCCCTGAGCTTAAAGAAGGGGAAAGAAGGAAGCTTCAAAGCTATGCACAAATGCCACCTTGTGGAATGAGACAGAATTGCAGCCTGACTGCTAATTGTGAGCCAATGATAAGGTGGTCATTACTGTTTGGACCTGGGATGCTAGGGGAATGCACTGATTTCTCACGAAAACACTGACAAATTAGGCTGAGCTGTTGGGCTTGAGTGCAGGGTTCACCAAAGAACATCAACAAATAAAACCAGTGGTGACCTCACAAAACTCAGGAATATCCAATATTCAAATCAAGATGCAGACTTATTCAGCACAAGTCAATACACTACACAAGGTCATCACTGCAGGGATCTCGGTCTCGCAAAACATAAACAGAACGCCAAATAGAGTGAAGACACAGGGCAAATTTGAATACAACAGACATACGCAAACTACCTGAAAATGAATTTAGGGCAACAGTGGTAAACATAGTCATGAAAATCAAGAAAATAGAGGAAGAAAAAGAGAACAACAAAAATAGAAAATAAGTGAAGAAATCCAAAAATTAAAATCACAATGACTGAATTAAGGGACTTCATAGAGGGAATAGACTGTAAGATGGTTGAAGCCTCCAATAGGAGCAGTGAGCTGGAACATAAGACAGAGGAATGCACTCAAATAATAATACAAAACATAATGAAGGATGCTATATAAAGTGCAAAGAAGCCCCACTTAAAACAATAAGACAACAAAATAAGAAAAGTTGGAAAGAGGAGAGTAGAATAAAAATGTGAATGGCTGGAATGAGTGTAAGACTAATCTACTTTCAAATAAAAATAGGAAATAAACATAGAATTCTTAATGCTAATCTGAGAGTAACCTCAAAACAGATCTCCAGGGAAATAGCAAAGAAGAAAACAAAAAGGGAAACTAATCAAAACATAAGAACACCCAACCCATGTAAGAAGAGAGAGAGAGAAGAACAAAGGCACTGTCTGGAACAACACACAGAAGACAAATTATAAAATGGAAATGAACATAACATTAAAAGTTAATGGATTGCACTTACCAATCAAACAATATAGTGTGGCTAAATGTATTTAAAAGCACAACCTAAACTTCTGCAACATTCAGGAAACTCACCTCTTTTAAAAGAAAAGCAACAGCTGAAAGTCATTGGTTGCAAGATAATCCCACAGTCAAATGGCAACCCTCAAAAAAAATTCAAAACAGACATACTAATAATGGATAAAACAGACTTGTAACTAAAAATGTAACAAATGACAGAGATGGACATTACATAATGATTAAAGAGCAATCCAGCAAGAAGACATTAAACAATGTTTATTAACACATATGCACCAAATGAAGGAGCATTAAAATATATTAGACAAATATTAAAACTGACAAGAGACGTTGACAGCAACACAATAGTAGGACACTTCGACACCCCACTTACAAAAATGAACAGATCAACCAAGCAGAAAAGTAACAGGGAAATAGTAACATTAACTGAACATTGGAACACTTAGGTCAAACAGACACATACCAAACACATAATCCAACAAAAACAGAGTCTACTGTCTTCTGAAGTGTGCGTGGACCATTCTCAAAGATAGATAATACATTGGTAGAGAAAACATGGGTCTCAACAAATTTACAAAGATTGAAATCATGCCAAGCATCTTCTCTGAACAAAACGACTTAAAGGTAGAAATCACCATAAAAAGAAAGCTGGAAGATGCTAAATTAATTGAAGACTAAACAATATACTTCTGAATGACTCTTGGGTAAAAGAGGAAATCAAAGAGGAACTTGAAAAATACTTAGAGAGAAATGAGAATGAGGATATGAGCTATCAGAATCTATGGGATTCAGCAAAAGCAGTACTAAGAGGAAAGTTCCTTGCAACCCAGGCTTATCTCAAGAAACAAGAAAAGTTGCAAATAAACAATCTAATCTTAATTTAAAATAACTAGAGGGAGAACAATAAAAGACAAAATTCAGTAGAAGAAAGGAAATAATCAAAATGTGAGCAGAAATAAATGAAAGAGGAAACAAAAAATATAATTGACATGATCAGTACAAACAAAAGTTGAAAAACAAACAAAATTGCCAAAACATTGGCTAGCTAGCAAAGAAAAAAAGAAATCTCTCATAACTAGAATCAGAAATGAGAGAGGAGAAATTGCAACAAACAAAACAGAAATTCAAGTCATACTGAGACTACTATGAACTCTATCTCAACTAAGTGGACAACATCGAGGACAGGGACATATTTGTAGAAAAATACAGTCTACCAAGTCTAACCCTGAAAGAATTGGAAAGCCTGAACAGAATAATCACATGCAAAGAAATTGAAGAATTAATAATATTCTCCCTAAAAATAGAAGCTCAGGACCAGATGGTTTTTCTAATGAGCTTTGCCAAACCTGCAGAAGATAATTGATGCCTATACATCTCAAACTCTTCCAAGGCTATTGAAGTACAGGGAGCACTTCTAAATATTTTCTATGAGTGTAACATCAAAGTGATATAAAACACTGTTAGAGACAACTTTAAGTAAGAACATTACAGACCAATATCTCAAATGAACATACATGCAAAAATTCTCAACAATATATTAGCAAGCTAAACCCAACAATTCATCAAAAAGATCATCCATCATGGCCAAGTAGGATTCATCACACGGATGCAAGGATTTTTCAACATATGTAGATCTATTAATGTGATACACCTATCAGCAAGAAAAAGGAGGGAAAAAAACACAATTTTATCAATAGAGTCAGAGAAAGCTTTTGACAAGATGCACATCCATCTTTTCTTATAAAAACCCTGTATAAAAAGAATGTACATATCTCAACATATTAAAGCCATATATCTTAAACACACTGCCAACATCATATTCGATGATGAAAAATTTAAAACAGTTCCTCTAAGATCAGCAGCAAGGAAAGGCTCTCATGTCTCACCACTGCTATTCAACAATTGTAGGTCTTAGTAAAAAATAAAAGGGATCCATATTGGAAAAGAGGAAGTAAAATTATCATTATCTGCAAATGACATGATTTATCTATATATATGCATATATATTCATATATATAAAACCATAAACATGTCAAAAAACTGCTAAAACTAATCAATGAGTACAGTAGCTTCAGACTATAAAATCAAAATGCATAAAAACTTGTTGCATTTCTATATGTAAATAACATGCTTGAAGAAAATAAAATCAAGAAAACCACACCACTTAGAATAGAAATAGAAAGAATCAAGTATCTTGGAATATACTTAACAAAGATGGTGAATGATCTGTACAATTAAAATTTCATGTCCTTATTAAAAATATAGAAGAGGATACAAAGAGATCCAAAGACATCTCCTGCTCGTGCATGTTAAGAATAAACATTGTTAAAATGGTCATCTTGCCTAAAGCAATATACAGATTTAATGCAATCCCCACTGAAATTCCTTGGACTTTTTCCAGGAAATAGAACAAAGAATCTTAAGGTTTTTATGGAACAAAATGACCCTGATTATCCAAAGCAATTAAGAGAGAAAAGATCAAAATCAGAGCAATTACACTCCCAGATATTGAGCTATGCTACAAAGCAATAGTGATAAAAATGGTATGATACCAGAATAATAACTGAGGCACAAATCAGTGGAATACAGCTGAATTGCCAGAAAATGATTCACTGACATAGAGTCAATTAATCAATGACAAATAAGCCAAAATCTTATGATGGTGAAAGGAAAGTATTTTCAATAAACGATATTGGAAAAACTAGACAGCCACATGCAAAATAATGATTCTAGACCATTCTCTAATACATCCACAAAAATATCTTAAAATGCACTATAAGCTTGGATATCTCTCCAGATACTGTAAAATTCTTGGCAGATAACATAGGCAAGATAATCCATGATATGAACCTTAGAGAAGTCTTTGGGGACTCAATACATCAAGTGAAACAAAAAGAAAATTAAGCAACTGAAACTAAATCAAGCAAAACAGCTTCTTCACAGCAAAACAAGTAAGCAAACAAACAGAACATCACAAAAACAAACAGACAACCTACTAATTGGGAGAATATATTTTTGCTCTCTATTTCTTACAAGAGCTTAATATTGAAATATAAAAAAATCATGTAACTCAATAGCAAAATTAGGAAATTCAAGTAAAAATTGGGAAGAGAAATAGGAGAGACATCTTTTTCCAAAGAGAATATATGGGCCAATGGGTACATGACAAGATCTTCCTACTCCCTGATTATGAAGGAATGCAAATCAAAACAACAATGAGATATCACTTTACACCTGAGAGACTGACTATTATCTAATAGCCTAAAATCTGGAATCAACAAATGTTGGTGAGGATGTGGAGAAAAGGGAACACTTTCACAATGTTTGTGGGAGTGCAAATTGGTGTAACCCCTATGAAAAACAGTATGGAAATTCCAAAAAAAAAAGTTGAATATGGATATCCCATATGATCCCATCATTCCACCTCTGGGTATGTACACAGAATATACAAAAACACTAATTTGCCGAGATTTTTGCACCCCTCTAATGTATTTTGCAACCTTTCACAATAGGTAAGAAATGGCAACTACCTAAGTGCATAGCACCAGATGAATGGATAAAGAATATGATATATATGTATATATACATATATATATATATATATGCATACACACACAATGGAACACTACTCAGCCTTAGAAGAGATGAAATCTTGTCATTTGAATCAGCATGGTATCTAGAGGGGATTATGCTAAATGAAATGTCAAAAGAAGATAGGTACCAGATGATCTCACTTACAAGTGCAATGTGAATAGCCAACACATAGAAACAGATGAAACAAACAAATCCTTGGACACTTTCAATAGAACTGAGATTACCAACAGGGAATGGGATGGGGGTATAAATGACGGTTGAGCCCACTTGACAATTGTGAGAGCACTTGGTGATTTGATGGAAATCAGGTTTTGCTGACATAGCTGAGGAATGGGGAGACTGCTTATGGGGAACTATACATATTAGCTTGTTTTATTTTGTAAAACAAGATTGCCGCAATAAAATTCCAAGAATATTTAAATGAATATAAGTTTAAACACTAGTAAGGAAAAAATGGTTTGTGGCAGTTGGGATTTAACAATCAACTAGGATGTGTTAATTATATTACTTATTTATTTTTTTCCTGTTTTATTGCAGCAACTTTTATTCTACACATTAAAATACTCATATGTATAGAGTCTCATATGTTCAGTTTCCCCATTTCTTAGCTATATTTCAACATTATTTAGAATACATTTAGAAACAGCATATTTGAAATAGTTTGTGCACAGCTTATAAAGCATGCTTCTTTTTTCTCTTCATATTTTCATTCGAAAGAACTCTTGCCACTGCTAAATTGCAATTCAGCTGTTAATATTGTCTCAGAGTGTTATAAGACCAGATACAGTAATCAAATGTGTTTTGATGCAGTACAAAGTTAAACAAAATAGTCATAATTTGAGAAGAAGAGCACCTAATCATATCATTAGCACTATTATGAAAGCAGATAAAATTCAGGCTTTCCAGATTTTAAAGAGAAAAAAAAGTGTTGCTAAAAAATGTTACTCCTACTCAGGGAATTAATTTTGGTATTCTCTTGACAGCCTTCATATTAGTCTATGATTTTCTTCTCCCAGTGGTAACATAGTTTTGAGCAAATTGTGAATCAGAGTGTATTTTCTGACTCCAAATTTATTTATAAAGGGTAATATTTTGCATTCTAGTGGTAACTGGATTTTAATCTATTTCTAAGTCATTCAACAGTTGCATCAAGTTTTCATTTTTAAATTGCTTCATGATGATTATTTTATTTAAACATAACCACAAATCCTGTTACACTGAAGTTTGGAAACATATGTGTAATTTTACATTAGGTGCCTCTGAGGAAAGTGATAGAGGGATTTAATAATAACTCTTCAAAAACACATTTTTGTTTTTGTTTTATTTAGAGTCATAAATATTTAAGACTATTCACACTTGCTTTATGGCATGCATATTGATTGAACACAAAAATTGTCTTTCATATGTGCTTGAATATTTTATACAATGCATAAAATGAAAACTTGCATAATCTCTTAGGTTTCAAGAATAAAAGACACATTGATTTGACTGAAGTTTAATAAAATGGATTTTGTCCCTTATAAATCTAAGGGACACAATCCTACTTCCTCCAAGCTAGCTATTTTTATTTACACTCCTAGTCTATTAGAAGCTTGTGTGAACTTTTACATTTTAATTTAAACTCAACATGTTTCTTTGGGTGCTGCAATATAAACAATCAGTTAATTATCCAATAAGAGTTAAAGAAGTGTGCAAAGCAAAATTCAATTAAATTGCACATGATTGCTTAATATATGGAGAAGTGTTTCTATAGGCAACCAAAATTATGATAATGTATAGCTAACAATGTATTGTTTAATCTTCCATATGTCTATCATTCAAAGAGTTTTTGCCCCATTTTAAAGCCATCTTTTGCCAGCTTCCATAAAAAAATTGTTACAGTCATCTTATTTATTTCACTACAGTACTTGAACTGATGGTTTATTAACTCAGAAACAAGTGTTTAATCATCAAGATATTTTAAAAAATAATTTAATTACTAACAGACAAAGGTTACAGCAACACAGAAGGCATGCATGTGCCCTTTTTTACTGAAATCCCATGTACAATCATTTAGTTCTCCAGTGAAATCACTGATTGATCTTTATATTCTGCTTATGTAAAAATCATGAATACTAGTGATTTTTTTATAATTTTGTGATTCCTACCTGTCATTAAATAGCAAATATTATTAATAGTACTAATTTCTAGGTAGAATACTCAATAAGCATTGTATGCATATACAGAAGTCCTTTCTTAACAAGAAAATTACTTGCAGATAAATTAATATGTTTACCAGCTGAAAAACAAACTTCAAACTATAAAAGATGACAATTTCCTCTTGGAGACCAAATCAGAAGAGCTAATTGGCAATTTCATACTTTTACACCTTTACAATGAACACATCATTTATAATGATTCTCTTATAAAAAGTAAACCAGTGGTAGAATCTACCAGTCAACAAATTTCACTCCCCTCTAAGTCCAACTTGCTGTCTTAATTATTTGGCTTTTCCATATTTCT